>PYUH01000358.1:405631-418131 GCA_016808085.1 Suaeda aralocaspica | reverse complement strand
TTACCTATCCTAAGTAACAGTCTAACAGATGCTAAGATGATTGCCACTTTAAAAGGTTATGGTGCTGAAACTGCTGATCCGTCATCAGAGGGAAGAGGAGGCGAAGGCTTTGGGTTCGGAATGTAAGGGATTACAGGAGTGCCATGTTCAATAGGTCCAGGTCTTATAGAAGCCTTGGAGCTTGGGCTCGGATCATAAGGCCGGTAGTCCTCCAAGCTAACATCCCCACCGCGATTTCCATGATTAATTTTTTCCTGCAAAACAGGTGAGTTTTAGTTGTATATCATCCCAAATGAAAAGACAATGACATCGAGATACTCGGTCTCTCAAGCAAGGTTCAGAACTGTAAACAACGACGATAATGCTGGTATGATTTATAAAACGATAACACAGTTACCTTCAGATTCTTTCTTGTTATCAGTGTATTTCCATCAGCAACCTTCATGCCTGTAAAATGTGAGCCACCATGTTAATCCACATCAATATATACGTACCGTCCAACGCATTTCCACTTAGTTAGAGTAGGTATCTGGTCAATGGTCATAAGATAAAACAATATTGAGTACCAATATCTTGTGGAAGAAAGAAAGGTAAAACTACCTAGTATATACATCAACACTAGAATACTTCTCGAGGGTATATATCCAGAGGAGGGGAAATTTGTGATTTCACAAAAAAAAAAAAAAAAAACATTTTCAAGTCGATGATATGCATTTTCTTGTCAAAATATAAATTTTCAAGTTACAATTTTTATCATGTTACATTATATATCTTTTACGTCACTAAATTGATTTTAAATTCAAGTCAGGGATGTTATAGTAGCAAAAACACCTTGGGTCGTATTGGATAAATAATTTCACATCATATCATCAGTGTTTTTATTCTTTTTAACAACACTAAGAGCCTGTTTACTTCAACTGAAAATAGTTGAACTGAGCTGAGCTGAGCTGAACTGAATTTTTTTTTTATAAAGGATTAATGAATAGCAAAATAAGGGAAGAGCTGAACTGAACGAAGCTAAGCTGAGCTGAACGGAGCTGAACTGAACGGATTTCAAGCTGAAGTAAAGGACTCTTTACTTCAGCTGACAAGAACTGAATTTAATTGATTGGAGATGAGGTAAACTGATTAGAGCTGAGGTGAATTGAATTGAACTGATTGGGGTTGAGTTGAAGTGAGGTTTTTACTATAAATTAATGATTTTTAACTATTGATTATTGATTATTAATTATTGATTATTGATTTTTAATTATGATTATTAAATTTAAACTATGATTTTTATGGATTGACTATAACTATTGATTTTTAACTATGAATTATAAATGAATTTTAACTATGCAGTAATGACATAGTAATAATACTGATATTAATCCACCAATAATTATTAAATTAAAAAAATCGTTATGGGTAGTTTATATTTTATGAAATAAAAATTAGTAATACATTTTCATATTTTTGTGAATTGTAATCCACTTATGTGGTATAATAATATTTTTGTGAATGGTATTTCACTTATACTTTTTGTTTCATTTCCAGAATGATAGTTTCATACATAATAATTTTCTCGTAAAAATTATAAACTAATCATATGTTTTTTCATCATTAATAATCCTCATTACTCCCTTTATGAGAGATTTTTTCCTTGTTTCTAGGTTTGTTATCTCCTTTTGTGTGAGTTTATAGTTCATTTTGTGGATTTTATTTGAAAGATTGAATTCATGAGTTCTTGGAATTAATGATGCGACCTACATGGATAGGTAATGAATTTTTTTCCCAAAATTATGTTACGAAGATAGAGAGCTCAGGGCTCCCCCTTTGAGTACTCCACCCCTTTGAAAAAAAAAACTATTTTTAATAAATAAATTTTATTTTCTATAATACTAAATTTGATAAATTTTTATGTAAAATTTTCTTATCTTTCTTAATAAACTCACAACTTTGTCAATAATTTTTAGCTTGTACTCTCCTTTTTCTATCAATAAAACTATAAAAAAAAAACTCTCAAGTTCTTATTGTAACATACGGTTGGTGAATTTCAATACCTTGGTCGGTAAAAAAAAAAGAATTAATTATCCAAAAAATAATTTCTGCGAAATTACTTGGTTACTTAGGCTGCTCTCCTCGTCTTATTTTTACTTATATTCACCAAACATAGGTTCAGTTCAACAAAAATAAATGCAGTTCACCAAAAATAAGTTTCAATCCTTATTAAATTGTTAATGATTTTAGTAAAAATAAGTTCACATAAGTAAAAATAAGTTTTGCTTAGCAAAAATAAGTTCAGTTCAGCAAATAAGTTCAGATAATAAACATAAATAAGTTGACTAGAACAGGGCTTTAGTTTAATATTTAATATAAGCCTTTGTTGTTTAAGGGCCACTTTAATAGTTTTCACTCCGAACCTCACTTATGCCCTAGACGACCTCGCTACTTCATAGAAAGCTACATAATTCAACGAACAATAACTTATAAAAAAAGAAAATTGAAAGAAAAAAAGGAGAATTGAAAGTTATAAAGACTAAGGAGAGGAATAGGAGAGTAAAGAATACAAAAAGAAAATGATTTTTCTTTTTCAAAGTGACGTTTCCATCCAATTCTAATCGAAACAAACAAAGGAAAATGAAAAAATAATGGAAAGTCATTTTCCAAAAAAAAAGTTTTTTACCCAACAAACATACCCTTAATGAAACTTTTCTTCCCCTAAATAAAATTAAAAAAAGAAAAAATTGCTAGATGAAACCTTTTAAAAAATATTTTTTGCCAAAAGAAACCTTTTAAAATTTTTTTTGCCAGAAAAAACCTTAAACAAATTTTTTTTTGCCAAAAGAAACCTTAAGGGCTGATTCCGGTGTTGACTATCTATTTCTGACGTTGACCCACCCTTTTTTTCTTGTTGCACTCTTAACTGATATTTGCACCCCTCAAATTAAAACAAAACTTATGGGCTCCTTAATTCCTCTCTCTTACTCTGCTTCAAAACCACTTTTTTAGTCTTAATAATCACTGTTCTTGCATTTAATTCACCGTACATGCACTTATATTAAGGTAAATTTATTTTTTTACATCTAACATTTGGAAATTCAGTCATTGATTTGTTCATCTTCACTAAAAAAAAAAAGCTCATTGTTTTTCCTTTTTTTTCTATGTGAAATGTTGTCGCAAAGAAGTTCGACCAAGGGCAAAGCAAAATCAAATTCTTCAACATCCAAGCAATGCAATTGGCGAATTATTGAGAAAAGGAAGTAAGTTTTCTGAATTTTTATGGTGATTATGAGCTAGTTATAGTGATGTTTTTTGTATATGGTGTTGAGTTGATTTCGATTTGTTCATATTGTATAATAATGTTTTTGTGAATTGTTGTTGTTCTTGTGAATTGGAGGGAATATGAAAAAAAAGGAGTGCAAATAAGGAAAAAGGGTGGGTCAACGCCGGAAATACAAGGTCAACACCGGAATCAACCCTTAAAGTTTTTTCTGGCAAAAAAAATTTAGTTTAAGGTTTCTTCTGGCAAAAAAATTTTTAAAAGGTTTCTTTAGGCAAAAAAAAAAAAATTTAAAGGTTTCATCTGGCAATTTTTCCTTAAAAAAACGAAAAAAAAACTTCGAAATCAAGTTTTAAGCAACAGAAACCCAGCAGTTGGTAATACATGGCGATTTCTTGGTCAACTACTTGGACCTAGCTTTAGGTACAACGTCGCACATTTGTTGTTCATTCGGAAATTTGGAACCAAATTTTTGACTGAACCATAAATTAAGTGAGGCTTTAAGATGTATATCCTAAAACTTTTGTGCCAAAATCATGTAGAAATTCATAAGTTGACAAGGGTCTAGGAGTGTTAGTATGTTACACACACATATAAGTATATAACATATTACTACCTCCGTTTTCAATTAGTTGCAACAAATTAAATAAATATTTTATATCTCACAAATAATACCCAATTATTACAACAGGAGGTAGTATTATATTAGTTACACCTAAAATTAAACCCAAAGCTCGTTGCATACTTGCATGCAATCAACAAAATACTTTATAAAAATTCATATAGAGTCCCAAGTATTACGGGAAAATGAAAACTGATGCTTCCAATAAAGCAATTTTTACCCCTTATGTATAGCTTTACCGAGAAAAGAAATATTTTAATTTTTTTTTTTTACATTACCAAAATCTAAAACCATATCCATTATCCCCAAAGTGGAACTAAAATCCATTTGGTCTTGCATAATAAGCTATCTACAATGAAATTACTAGTTTCGATACACAAATTAAAGTTTAATCCATCTTTCCTATCGTTATAATCAAAATATCAATCCTAAAAAGATGGGATCGGTTGCATGAACTATAAAGTTATTCAATTCAATAACATAAGCTCCGTTGCGTGAACATGTAAACCATATGGTCATCCACAAAATATAATCACTAAAAGAACAAAATGAAATTCAGCATAAGGACAAAAACAAAAAGAACAAAATCCTATCACATAATTAAACCATGCATGGAATAAAACAAAGGAAAAGAAGTTATTACCAGAAACTAGAAAAGGTTGATGAATTCCACCGCTAAAACAGTTGAATAACAAAATCAGAACCCCAACAACCCAAAACGCCATGCACAGCTTAACAACCTTCATCCTAAGTTCTCTCAGACAATTCAACAAACAGTTTATGTGCACAATTTATATTCTCCTTTTCTCTTATTTTTACCATAAAACCTCAAAAATCAAACAAAACCCAGAAAACTAGTGACAAAGTTTAGTGTAAGATGTTAGCTAATTGAAGAACAAAAAGAAATATGGTGATGATGATGATGATGATGGAAAGAAAGAATGAAGCTTTCTACTATATATTAAGACCCATGTATTATTAATAATGGAAGATGATAAGCCTATAAAAGAAGTAGCTAGGTATAAATGAATGGAATAAAAACAATATCATCATAATAACCCACAAAAAAGGGAAAAAAATTAATTGAATTTAATATTATCATTTTTTTTTTTTAAAATTTTGTTTAGGTAAGTGAATAAATGAAGAGGATGACATGTGGGGGAATATACTTTGTTGGGTGTTCATTGTAACATTTGCTGTCTTATTATAAGGGTATACAACAAAGGAGGAATTGAGTAAATGAATGAAATAAAGAAGAGGTGAGTTTAATTTGAATAATTGAATATAAATTTGATTTTGATTTCTGTACTTTAGTGAGATTTGTGAGATGATGAGATTCAGTAGATTGAAATAAATGAGGTTGCATTGAATACAAAGTGGTGGTAAAATGGCAAAAATCAAGATGCCTGTGAATTTTGAGTGTGAATAGTATAGTGCAGCAGCTAGCCTTCCATTAGGGCATTCAATGCTGTTCATTTATTGACATACAACAAGCTAAATGCATGAGTCCAATATTGTTATTAACTTATGTTCTTCCCTTTGTTACACTCTTGGTTTAGTTTTTTTGCTTTTGTTTGTTACATTTGAAATATATTCATTTACATAAATCATACCTATCGTTTTATTGATCGTTAATTGAAAGCATAATTATATATTACAAAGTTATGGTCAATTTTTTCTTTACTTGTGATTGACTAATTTATATAAAAAATAATCATTAAATTATTACTCGTATAAGCATTCATTAAGATATTCATGTTATGTAATACAAAGTATTAATGAGTGGATGTCGATTGGTTTACCTAGGCCTTTTCTATTACTTAGGCATCTTGAGTAATCTAGATCCTGGTATTCCATGTCTCTTCATTAGGGGTGTGCAAAAAATTCCGTTCCGAAAATCCGAATATTCGGTCCGTTCTTTTTGAAATCCAGAAAAAGCGGGCCGGATATCCGGATTTTAAAACCGGAAACCGGACTGGATACGGAATGTATTTTTAAAAAATCAGATTCTGGATTAAGGAAAACAAAATCCGGAATTCCGGTTTTCCGGATTTTTCTGAATTTCCGGTTTTCCGATCCGGATTTTTTAGAGTATAAGTGTAAGCTTTAGAAAAATTTTGGTATATAATTCGGAACTGGATATCCGGATTTTTGATCCGGTTTTTCCGAATATCCGAATTTCCGGAATTTCGGTTTTTTCGGAACGGATACGGAATCAATTTTTTTGGTTCCGAAAATCTGGAGATTTTCGGATCGGAAAATTTCCGATTTCCGGTTTTGCACACCCCTACTCTTCATGTACATAGACTTTTGAGATACCGTTATGGCCTTGTTCTTTTGGACTTAAATTTTTGACATTTCAGTTCAGTTCAACTCTATTCAGTTCAGTTCAGTCCATTTCAGTTCAGTTCACTTCAGTTCTTTTCAGTTCACTTCAGTTCAGTTCAATTCAATTCAGCTTATTTCAATTCAGTTCAGCTCTATTTTAGTCCAAAAGAACAAAGCCTATATGTATATATATGTATGTATCTTTCTATCGATGGAATGAATTGAATCAGATATGAAATAATCTTCTCCTTCATATTAGTCTCTAAATAATTCACTAGTTTCATAACACATTATCAGCACCATTGCTCTACTATATCAACTAGATTATATTGTCAATTGGTCACTAAGATACGGTACGCGTCTATGCTATTACTATTTCATTATGATCAGCTATGATAGGATAATTATTGGAATTTTGCTTTTTATGATCATAGGAAGTTTTCGGCTAAATTTGTCTCAATTTGATTAGTTTATTTTTTCCCACAATAAAAGTTATGTTATGATCTATGAATGAATAAAATAATGGAAGAAAGAGAAAAAACCAATAAAGAATGAAAAAGAATAGTAGTCAAAAAATAAAATAAAATATTCTCTTAGTCCTTTTTTATATGTTACATTTGCTTTTCGCATCTTCTAAGACGCAATTTGTAAAATTAACATCTCGAGTTTAGTATAATAAAATATTATAAAATTATAATTTCGGAAAATATATATCGAGACGAATCAAACAACATTCATATGACTATGTTTTTCGTATTACACACTAATGTGAGTCAAAGTTACAATGTGAATAGTGTTAAAAACCCTTATGTAGCAACTTAAAAAACTGAGGGAGTAAAATAAAATTAAATAAAAAACTTGAGAGTACATACATGTTTCGAATTCATGATGATTACCTTCTCCAGTCAGCAGCAATACCATTTTATTAAGTGTCGTCCGACTATTATTTCATAGTATCATGGTATTACGGTAATGGTTGTTTAACCCCAAGTTTAATTTTTCATTATTTTTTTTTACAAACAACATATTATTAGTCACACCTATTGAAAGTTTATGGAGCTACAATTATGAGTTACATTAACTTATATGTTATTTCATGCACAATGAATATGTTTCAACTTTCAAGATATGCTTGATTTATGTTTATAAATTACAGAGTAATTTATTTTGCTATTATAATCCCATTGATCTCTTCTTTCATAGTTGCATAAGGTATTTGCAATTTCTTTGATTGTTTACGCATTAAAAGTATGATGTCTACTCCCCCGTTTCAGAATGTTTGTTACATTTAAAATAAAGGGTACAAGGATGGAGTAATTAAGATCATTACCTAATTAATTTGTTGTACCTCCTAGTATATTTATCATATCAAATTAAGATCTTTAATTGTTGCTTCTAATTATTTGGGGCATGAACGTGGCGTTATTTCTCATTTTTCTGAAAATAATTTTGCTATTGAATTGTTTGAGAGTATAAGGAGTATATATATAGGCTTTGATGTTTGCTTTAAGAAGTTTAATTTTGACAACATTATTAACTAAATATAGCATAACTAATGTGGTGAATTAAACTATGCAGTCAAGTATTAGTGAATTAAACTAGTGGATAGCCCTGGCATTACCCCGGGTCATGCATTTCGTTTCCAAATTTTAATGGTTTTTGTCAATACGGTTTATAGAAGTCGTAATTTATTGCCAATGTAACGGTAAAATAACAATGCAATTATTATTGAAGTTATAAAACTAAATGAAGTAATACTACAAGCGTAAAGTATTTCAAAAATAATGTTTACCTTCATACAATACGCGGTTTGGAAAATTAGTACTGTAAAGAAATTATTGCAATCCAAGCTCATTGTTGTTATTAATGGAAGTAAATGTCTGAATGATAATTATATCTTCCTTCTATAAGGTCCTCAATGCTTTTGTTTTTCTTTAGTGTCCATAATAACGTGTATGTCCAACGTGTCATTGATAGCGTATGACTATTAAAATGATGAGGGAGAAAGTTAAAACATTGTTTGAGAACAATACGACGATGGTGCATATACATGTAAACAATCATGTATAAGACATTAAAAACATTTGGTTGAGTTGGTAATTGACATGGATATAACATAAGAGAGAGGCCATGGATTCAATTCATGCTGCTATAACATGTTTGGGTATATTGTATATGAGTTCTTGCATACGTGGCGCAAAGTTGGAGAGACTTGTAAACCTGGCGCTTATAAGTTGGCGAGAGCTTGCCACATGGCGCAATGCAGGTGAAAGGTGGGGGCTTACATGGCGCGCCAACGTTGTTCGAAACGCCTTTTAATATATTGTATGATATTTAGATAGAGTCATTGAGCAAGATATTCACACATATACACCCAAAGTTCCTTAAAGATCGTGAATATCATGTATATTCCTTAAAGATTGTGAATATCATGTATAATATATACTCTGTATGAATCAATGTGTATTAAATGTAACAGATATTTCTACTTTCTAAAATATATAAAGTGTCTGTATACTCCATTATCTAAGACACTCATATGATTTGACATACACAATGTCATTTGAAATAAACAAAGATTTTGAATAGTTTATATAATAGGAATTACCCGGAGTACTAAGTAAATGTGAAAGCCTAAGAAGTTAGGGAGAAGATTTAGAAGACTATAAAAGGAGAGAGAAAAGTAAATTAAAAAAATAATTATTTTATTGAAGCTACTTCGTATATGTTTAAATTTGGTGCCACTGTTTAAGAAAGAAGAAAGACAACTAACAACAATCCTACTTATCAATGGCGGTTGCTGAAGAAGACAACCACTGATCATCTTCCTTCTTTCTTCAATTCTCTAGTTTCCTTCTTCCTTCCACCCCTTCTTCTCGTCTTCTGGTCGAACTAGAGTTTTGTTCATCTTCTACTTATCATTTGCAGTTGTTCAGGATTTTGGCAATCGCCCCGCTTGCACCACCCCAACGCCGCTCTCTGTTGAGTCTTGATAGTTACGGCAAGCGTGGTGTTTAAAGTTGTATTGGTTTCCTTGCTTGCGGTTGGCTCAATGGTATTGATTATTACCAGGCGGTCCAGAAACATGTCCATGCAACAACTTTGGTGGTAGAAACCAACGTTACGCTATCAGACCAATTCCTGAAAAATTATTTTGAATCTTCATTGAGGTACGTACTACGACTACGTAGTCAATTCTATATGCTATAACTTTCCTTTATGTTGTCGCTAAGATATACTTCCTTCGTTTTTTATAGTTACAACAAATGAATATTTTACCTTTCATAAAAAATACCCCAAAATTCTCTAAATTACTATGGATAAAAAATATTTATCATTCAATTTAGTATATATATGTAGACCAGAATGTTCATTACTTAGAGTTGCATACATTGGTGGAATGATAAATTAATAGTAATTGTAATCTGCTTAGCTTGCTCATGTAATACCCCAATAATTCTCCCTTATTTCATAAAATAAGGAGAACTATTGACATATTACGTGTTGAAACGTTAAGGCTATTAAGAATTTTGCAGTAGAAAATCCAAACTCTATTTTGAAATAGTACGTCCAATGAAAACCAAACTTAAATCTCAAGATAAAACAAATAAAATAAAGCTTTAATACAGATTATTGGAACCATATGAGGCCCTTATTTAAAAGGTCCCAACTTCAAAATCAAAGTATAATTAAAACAAAAATTCACAATTAACTTGCATAAGAATCATGAACTCTCATTCACATCGATCCCCTGACAATGCATATGTTGAGACTGAACTCCACACCATCAAGCTAACCTGTGCAAAACTCTTCTCCAGTAAAATTGGATTATCACAAGGTCATAAAGGCAAAAGCCAAGACCGGAAGCAAACACACATAGAAGCACGTAATCAGCAAAGCTGAGTACATACAAGTTACATCGTTCTAGTCCTAACATGAACAAATTGATAAGATAAAAAGAAAGCATGGAAAGAAATCATTTATTCATCAAGAATTATATTAAATAATCCAACTAAAACAATATAATCATACTAAGCATTTCCAAGTACTCGATTCCTATTATTCATTAATTCAATTTGGAGTAAGCAATAGACAAGGTTGTCCAATCCACCAAACCAATACGGTCAAAATGACCATTTGAAATAAAAGATAGCGCACTGTAAGAATGGGTGCGACTCCATTCTCACAAAGTTAGTCTAGGATCCGATCTAACTTCCTTTATAAAAATTAGGTATAAAACTAAAGAAAGAGGACAAGTTGATCAAACAAGCCTCGGAAGGCCACGGGCTACCACCGTGTAGTTGTGTACCCCCACCCCTTATTTTCAATACTTCAGAAGTGCACTCTTCCAAAGTATTACTGCTTATCCATCTTTCACTTTATGTGTGTTACAAATTTAATTAATAGTCGACACATTTAATCAAACCACACACAAATCACCCAAACCGGCCAAATTATATATCCTTTTTTAATATACTTTAGGACAATAATGATCACATCAAAAATTGACCTTTAGTTCCAATTAATCTGAAATATATACAATGTTGAACATAGTCAACTCACCTAGCCATTTCGGCTTAAACAATCTTTACTCAACATACTAACAAGTCATAATTGAGTAATAATTAAATGAGAATAACTTGTAGAATAGTCAATCAACTAATTTCAAATCAGCCCACTCAAAGGATTAAGTTCAACACTTAAGTTAACACAATCAGAGAGGAACCGATCGAATTTATTAAACTTGTCTGCATCAATAATTCCATACAAACAATGATCCCAATAGTATACAATTCTCATATAACCATAATCGTATACCAAACATGACTTATAACCATAATAGTGCCACTTTCAATCACTTAAAACTCTCCTAGGAAGTAATATACTCCTAGTATACAAACCACAAACAATACCCATAGTTACAAACAACTTCCACAACCATCCTTTCTACGCCAACAAAATTTCAGCAATATAATCTCATTAAAAACCAATTTAAACTCCAACAAAACTACACATTTGTGCTCAAATTATGATTCGAAACACCATAGGCATAAAAGCCCCAAATCAATTAGTTTATAAAACCCCAAATCATGATTTTCAATACTTACAAACCCCAACTTATAACTTAGTGAAATCTGAAAAATGATAGAGATTAAAAATTATTATATTATGAATCAAGCTTTAAAACATAATCTTAGCATTAATAAAACAAGATTTAAACAAAAATAAAACCTTAAAACTACTTATACATAACATAAATAAACTAACAAACAAGGAGAAGAAAGAGGGGTGGCCGGAGGTGGCCGGCTGACAACAGGTGGCAGCGACGACGATCGCCAGAGAGCAGCCAGCGGTGGGGCCAAGTGGGCAAAAGAAAAGAAAAGGAAGGAAGAAAAAGAAAAGAAAGAAAAGAAAAAAAAGGAAAGAGTAGAGGATTTGACTAACCTTGACCAAATGAGTAGTAGGAGTCTGAGTGTCCGAAAATTTGGGGTGGTATGGGGTATTTATAAAGAATTTTTAAGGGGTTGTTTGTAGTGTAGAACAGTGTGATTGATTTGGGCCTCTTGAATTGAATCGGTACAACTAATAACTTATGTACCAAATGATTTATAAAATAATTGGACATATTTTATAAACTCAACTTAATATAATATTGAAATTTATAGAATACATATTAGTTAAAATCAAATCATTTTTCACGATTTTAATAAAATCTTTAATCCAATATCGAAATAATTTTTAGGAAATGCGGATTTATATTATAAACAAGATAATATTTCATTTATAAAATTTTTAAAAATACGGGGGATTACAATCTACCCCTCTTAAAAGAAGTTTCGTCCTGAAACTTAGAATAAAATCCTTCAAAGTGTATGATATTTGTGAATATTTGTTTCAAAATTTTTGATATTATATTGCTGGAATTACAGTTTTGTCATAATGTTGACATTAAAATCTTATCACCATCACAATTTACGCATTTCACTCGGTATGTAAACAATAAAATAACCATTAAAGAGAACACAATTACTATAAAATAGCATGAAATGGGGTAAAAGCGCAAATTTATACGCATTCTACCCCCCCTTAAAGAACAAGAATTATGCCCCCGTAACTCACCTCATTGAACAATCCCAGGTACCTCTTTCTCATGTCATCTTCAGCCTCCCAAGTAGCCTCTTCATACTCTTGGGTGGACCAAAGAACTTTGACTATTTTCACATCCTTGTTGCGTGGGATGTGAAAGTGCAAGTGATACTCAAAAGGGGGGGGGGGGGGGAATTGAGT
>PYUH01000358.1:259450-405611 GCA_016808085.1 Suaeda aralocaspica | reverse complement strand
TTGAGTGTTGTAAAGTTGTTGTAAATTTTTCGATTAATTATAAGAACAATTTAGAACCAGTTCTCAAGCAACGGAAACAATAAAGCAATAAAATAAACAACACCAACATTTAACGACGTTTGACTTCTAATAAATCTACGTCCTCCACTCACTCACTCTTTTATTAATCAACTCAGAATAACAAAAGAATTACACTCAATCAACTATGCACCTATGCACAATATGATTCCCCAACTTCCACCTATGGAAGTTCGACTCAACCCTCAACTATGAAGGTTCTAATGAAGATGATCCCAGATCAACTTCCCCAGCAAACTGAACTCATAGAATGCTCAAATTACAACACTTTGTCTCTCAATAACAATTAGCCTAAACGCTTACAAAAAAGAGAATATTAAGACCTTGCTGTGATTATGAGGTTTATGCGAGATTGAGACTTAGAGAGCACTTTTGCAATTCGTAATCTTCAGTTTTTGTTCTTGCAAAATTTATTCTGGTTGTATGCTAGCAAATGTCCTTAAATAAGCCCTTGGCTATTATGTCATGTAATATTACAAGAGGATATTTTCCTTGGAATTATAGAAATAATTCCGGGAAAATATTCTCACTGATTTTATTTGAAATCAAATAAAATCAGCACAATATTATATAACATACTTGCCATACTTAAGAATATTTGCCTTGCATACTAATCCAAGCATCCGTGTCATTTTTGGAAAGCAATTTTGTGCGGAAAGAAACTTTTCTAAAATACAGATGTGTGAAGTGAACTCTAGGGGACCGGTATTAATCTTGTAAGTCTGTTACCACTAGCAAGATTATTAATCTTGCTTCTAGTTGCTGCAACACACAGGTTAGTAATATTCATTTGACCTGCTTCCCCCTGAATTAGGTAGAAGAGATCAGAACTTCACCCTGCTTCCCCCTTTTGGCATCATCAAAACAGTCAAAGCATAAAAGCAGTGAAACAAATTACTAAACACTGTAGTCAAACTACTAATCATATAAAGTCTTAGCTAAATAGGTAGCTCAAACAACATTCTAGAGATGCTTATTCTACCAATTGTTCCTGCGAAAGTGCCAAACCTACTTATCCCGAAAGTTATTACAAACCAGTAGCAAACCAAATTACAGAATAACTATGTTTTTGATAAGGGAAGGGGGGAAACCAGAATAAGAACCCAATAAAGGAGGGGGTTAGCAGAAATAGGCTAAAATAAGAGGAAAGCAAAGAGATCAATCAGCTCGAGAGTCTTGTTCAGTCTCATCATCGTCTTCTTCCTCTAAAGCACTAGCAGCATTCTCTTCATCATCCTCTTCCTCATCATTCTCAGAGACCAGTTCAGCATCCTCATCATCATCACCTACAGCTTCTGATGTCTCTTCCTTGTCTTCAAAATCCTCTCCACCAATTATCCCTGCTTTGTCAAGACAAACCTCAATTCGTTTGTAGGATTCCTGAAGTGCAGCACATAGTGTAGTGACCCCATTTAACATATTTCGCATTAGTTAGTTCTGGTCACTCAGCTGCTTAACCAAGGCATAGGTTACCTGAACTGTTTCTGTACTGATCCCAGCAAGACCAGCATCACTTTTCCCCTCATCCTTCATCTTTAATACACCTCTTGCATATGTCATGCCCTTCTGACCTATTATTTGATTTGTGAGATGTGACATTGTGCCATAATCTCCGACCATAGGTATCTTCCAGTGCCCAAATACTAAGGTCAGTCATCCTCCATAGGGTAGAGTATGATTAGCTTTCTCCACACAACAGATCATATGTCCAAACATCATAGCAGGGAGGTTGACAGGAATGTGTTAAATGAGGCAGTAAATGAGAACACTATCCATCAACCGTACACTCATGCGGCCTTGTGCTCTAGGACACACAATCTTTGAGGCTATAGTGCGGAATATCCTCATGATTTCCTCCTTTGATTGGCCAATGGTGTACCCCTGCTTGTTGTCAGGTGGACCAGTAAAGAGTCTGGTCTGGATCTGTTCCGTGATGACTCCCTTTACAGAAGGCCAATTTTCTTCGGAGTAAACATCAAGTCCCTTTGTTGGAACGTAGAGAATCTCAGCCAATTTCTTTTCAGACAAATTTATGGGAGTATCTTTGATAAAGGAGAAATAGGATCCATCATCTTTAGTATGCAAGTGTGAGTAAAATTCTTCAACTAGGGGCATGAAAACATCTAAATCTTTTGGCAAACAACACATACCATTTCTGGAAATCTAAAGCCTCCTTAACCTCAATCAAGAATTTTTGTGCAACCCAACTTTTTGCAACAGAAAATCCTACCAGAATTTGTCTATCTTTCAGATTATACAGAGGTTTAGGAGTGGTAGACTTACTTTTCTTAGATTTCATGCTTGAAGAGATCACAACATCAGATTGCTTTCACTTTTTTCCTGTATTGGTTTAGTCAAGTTGTGCTTCTTTCATGATAGCCTTCCCCTTGGACGCTTCTGCACCCTTTCTAGCAACCATTTTTACACGAGTACCCTTTCTTGCCATCTTCTTTGTGGTCTCTTTCTCAGTGGTTATCTCAACTTCCTCTTTTTCTTCAATAACTTCCTTGATCCTTGAGTTCTCAACTGGTTTGGGAGTGGTTTTAGGCGTGGGTGTTTTGGATTTTGTGGTTGGTGGTTTAGTAGCCTTCTTCTCAACTTTCTTAACCATTTTTTATGACGGTTTCTTAGTGGTAACTTTCTTTACCTTCACTTCTTCTATAACAACGTCCTCCATTCCTTTAACTTCCCTTTCTTCTGATTCAACTTCTTCCTCCTCAACTTCTTCTTCATCCAACTTGGATTCGGATTCAGATTGCTTCTCGTGTTCAGTTTCTTCAACAATCTCTGGTTCTTTTGATTTTGATGTCTCTATTGGCACATGAGTTGATTATTTGGATTTTGGTGTGGATGGCTTTTTGGCAGTGGTTGATTTTGTCGATGTTGGTGTAGAAGATTTTTTGGTTTTGGCAGTTAATTTTGGTGTAACTGTCTTTGTGGTTGTTTTTGTGGTGGATTTTGGTGTGGGAGGTCTTATAATAAGGGCTTTTGAAGTTTTAGACATGGTGTTCTTTCTAATCAATGGCACTTCTTCGTCTTCGTTCACTTCTTCCTCCTCCATCACATCTTCTATCATAGACTCAACGACCTTGTCAACCATCTTCTTTGTTTTCTTCATTTTAATTTCAGAAGATTCACTAACTTCTTTCTCAACCAATCGTGTGCTTCTTCTTTTTGACATGATGAGACTGAATATTTCCTCTATTTTGAGCACAAAAAGAAATCTTTGAACAATATGAGTGAGAGTAAGAAGAAGAATTTAGATGAATTAGGTTTTTGTGTGAGAGAAAAATAGCCGAGAGAATATATAGAAGACAAAGAAAATAAGGAAATAAAATGAAGAAGGAAAGTATGATTAGAAGCATATATTTATAAGAGATTTGAATCAAAACGGTTATCTTCAGAATATTTGAAGGATATTTGCCCGTTCAACCAAAAGGCAGTTGCCATAAATACAATCGTCATTATATTTATTTCAAAAAATTTGAATTTTTGAAAATAAACTGACTGAAAAAAATAACCGCCTCATGGATCTGGTTTCCTAATGGTTTGCAACTGGTCTGTCCCAACTTACTTTTTACAAGATTATGCTAAGGTACTCGAGTACTAAATTGATCAGCTCAGCATCGCATAAGAACTTTGTGAGACCTAAATAGCATAAAGAAAAACAAAACAAAAAATATGTACATATTGACCTCAGTTGACTAGCCAAAGGGACAAGTCCGCCAAAGGGACAAGTCAAGACTTAAGAGCTCATTGTCTAATTTTAATTATACTCAACAAGGTACGAAGCTTGATGAACATTTCTCTGCTCAAAGGTTTTGTAAAGATGTCAGCTAGTTGATCTTCTGACCTGCAAAACTCCAATTCTACATTACCTTTTTCAACATTATCCCTTAGAAAATGATGTCCAATCTCAATATGCTTGGGTTTTAGAATGTTGGACAGGATTTTTCGAATTATTGATTGTACTAGTGCTATCACATAAGATGGGAACACTTCTGAAACAGATCCCAAAATCCTTTAGTTGTGACTTTATCCACAAGAGCTGAGCACAACATCAAGCTGCTGCAATGTACTTAAACTCTGCTCTGGATAAGGCCACAAAATTTTGTTTCTTAGATACCCATGAGATAAGACATGAACATAAGAAATGAGCCATTCCAGAAGTACTCTTCTTGTCCTCTATAAAACCAGCAAAGTCAGCATATGTGTATCCTATAAGATTCATACTGCTACCTTTTGGATACCATAAACACGGATCATCAGTACCATTGAGATACCTTAAAATTCTCTTAACAACCTTTAGGTGAGATTCTTTAGGGTTGCTTTGAAATCTTGCACACAACCCTACTGAAAACACTATATCTGGCCTACTGGCTGTTAAGTAGAGCAATGAGCTAATTATACCTCTATACAACTTACCCTTAACACCCTTTCCCTTCTCATCAAGGCTCAATTTTTGTAGAAGTTGGAATAGGTGTTTCATAGGATTTGCTGTCTTGCAAGCCATATCTTTTTAGCAATTCCTTGAGGTATTTCTGCTAATGAATCATAATTCCATCCTTGGTTTGCTTGATTTGAAGTCCTAGAAAAAATCCAAGTTCTCCCATCATGCTCATTTCAAATTCACTTTTCATCAAATCTGCAAACTCATTACACAAATTAGGATTAGTAGCTCCAAATAAAATATCATCTACATATATCCGGACCACTAGCAGATCAGTTCCCTTTTCCTTCAAAAATAGTGTCTTGTCAACTGAACCTCTCTTATATCCATTTTCTAAAAGAAAACTGGAAAGCCTCTCATACCAAGCTCTGGGAGTTTGTTTGAGACCATAAAGAGCTTTGTCAAGTTTAAAAAAATGGTTTGGCAAATCACTATCCTCAAATCTAGGGGGCTGTTCCATATATACATCTTCTTTCAAATAACCATTAAGAAAGGCTGTCTTAACATCCATTTGAAAGAGTTTGAAATTCATATGAGCTACAAAAGCAATTAAAATCCTAATTGCCTCAAGCCTGGCTACTGGAGCAAAGGTTTCATTATAATCAATTCCTTCCTATTGGTTGAACCCTTGGACCACTAGTCTGGCTTTGTTCCTGACGATAATACCTGCATCATCCAGTTTGTTCCATAACACCCATTTAATTCCAATAACAGACATGTTTTCCTTCCTCGGTTCAAGATGCCATAATTTATTTCTCTCAAACTGATTAAGTTCATCTTGCATGGCCATAACCCAATCTGGATCCACTAAAGCAGTCTTATAATCAGTTGGTTCAACATTTGAACGAAAGGAATAGAAAGCACAAAAATTTTGTACAGTAGAATTCCTTGTTTGCACCCCTTTCTCAATATCACTAATGATAAGATCAGAGGGATGAGCAGACTTGTACTTGAAGGATTTGTTCATATCAAGATTTGCATTGGTTCCTTCTAATGTTGAACTAGTTCCTGTACTGGTTCCCCCTGTTTCATTGTTACTTTGAACAGGTGAACCTGGTTCCATAGTGGTCTCAGTTGCATTGTATTCATGTTGTTGAGCCTCTGAGTCACTATTTCCTTCTCTTACTTCATGAGCTTCTTGAGTTTGTGCTTGACCAGACTCTTCCTCTCTAGGAGAGTTGTGTGGTGAGTTTGGTTCAACACCTTCTACTTCTTTCGCTCCTGTAAAGTTTAGCATGCCAATTTCGAATACATCATTATCAACCTGCACATGCTTACTAAACATATTAGTTTCATCAAACTGAACATGGAAACTCTATTCAACACACAAGGTTCTTTTGTTGAAAACTTTGTATGCCTTGCTGTGTGAAGAGTATCCAATGAAAAACAGCCTTATCACTTTTGGGATCAAATTTATCCAAACTTGATTTACCGTACCATTATTGTGTACAAAGCACTTGCACCCAAAAATGGGTAAGTGTGCAATGTTTGGTTTTCTTCCCCTAAGGAGCTCATAAGGTGTTTTCTTTAGTAAAGGTTTTAGCATTACCATATTTAAAGTATAGCAAGCAGTACTCGCAACTTCAATCCAGATGTTTCGAGGTAGACCACTCTCTAGAAGCATTGTTCTTTCCATTTCTTCTAGAGTGCGGTTGTTCCTTTCAACCACTACATTTTGTTGTGGAGTTCTGAGGGCTGAGAAACTGTGAGATACACCATGATCATTACAGTAGGTAATGAAGCTGACATTGTCAAATTCTGAACCATGATCAGATCGGATAGAGACCAGTTGATGATTAATCTTTTTTTGGACATGTTTTATCAAGATTTCAAATTTTTCAAAGGTTTCATTTTTAAACTTTAGAAATACTGTCCAAGTATAACGAGAGTAATCACCAACTAACACAAACACATAACTATGACCATTTCAACCTTGTATACGCATGGGTCCACACAAGTCCATATGCACAATTTCAAATGGTCTAGTGGTGCTTACAAACTTCTTTGGCTGAAAAGAGGACTTGACATACTTACATTTGGCACATTCATGACAAATATGTTCTGCAAGAAACTTAATGTTAGGTAAACTTGTAACTAAGTCCTGAGATCGCAGTTTATTCAGCAAGGAAAAACTTACATGTCCAAGTCTCTTGTGCCACAGCCAGTGATCACCCTCCATAACATTGAGACAAGTGGCACTGGTCTTAGGAATCTGACTGAAAATTGTTATGTAAACATTATTGTGTCGGAACCCTTTACAGACTAGTTCCCTTGTTTCAGTGTTAACTTTGTGACAAAGATTTGTTTCAAATTCAACATGGTTTCCTTTGTCACATAGCTATAATATACTCAAGAGGTTATGTTTCAAACCTTGAACAAAATATACATTATCAATTGCTTGAGAAAGCGTCTTACCAACCTTACCTATACCCTTGAACAAACCTTTACTATTATCTCCAAAGGTGACACTTCCTCCTTTATAGGCTACGAGTGAAAGAAATTGACTTTTATCTCCTGACATGTGTCTTGAGCAACCACTATCCAAATACCAGAATGGCTTCCCTTTCACTCTAACCTACACAAAAAAAATCAAGGTTTAGTTTTAGGAACCCAAATTTTCTTGGATTCCTTGTTAATGGGAATTGGTTTGATACTGTCCTTTCTAACCCAGAATTGTTTTACATTTGTCTTTCTTGTTTTATCATGTTTTCCATTTTTAGACAAATTATGTGTGTGACTCTGATGATTATGAGTTCTTTGAACATGAGACTAATTTTTCTTATTATGTTTTTGCTTGGTCCAACAAGTTTCAGTAACATGTCCATTCTTACCACAATAGGTGCATACATGCATGTCTTTTGCAAAAACATACTTACCTCTCTTGAATTCAGAAATCCAAGTCTCATCTCTCCCCAACTTTTGGGGATGCTGGGAACTAATTCCAGAATACCCTAATCAAAACCACATAGAATTACCAGGTTGTGAGGTCAGGATGTTTAGAGTACTTTGAGCATCGAGCAACCTATTTATCTGTCTTAGGCAATCACTCAAATCATGTTCCTTGATTTCAAGTTTCTTAAGTCGGGCTTCATTATATTCAGCAGCAATGGCAAGATCCAAATTTGCTCTATGAAGCTCATCCTTAAGTTTTGAAATCAATTCAGGATCTAGTTCAGAAGTCGTCTGAGTATTCTTGCCTTTTCTTAGTTGAGATATTTCAGCTTGAAGATCACAGATTTTAGTTTCATATTCTAAGTATAAGAATTCAATATCAACACCTTGATTGTCTGAAACAACTTTAGGGTTGATATCTTTTCTAAACTCAGATATTTCAGCTTATAAATCATAAATGTTACCCTCATATTCCAAACATAAGTTATTGACATTAATACTAGAACTACTTGTGCTAGCAAGAGAAGTTTTTAGATTCGCATACTCTTTGAACAATTCTTCCACATCATCAACTATATAATTATATGCTAAAATCAAGTCAGAATGTTCTAGAGTAAGTGATTTTTGTTTAAGTACTTCGAAATTTATCCCTTCAACTTCTCCCTCCTTAAGCTTAGTAAAACCTCTTTCATTATTTTGGTAAAAATCTTCCTTTTAAAAACTGATTGAGGTTTTAGCATCTCAAGTTCTATATTCTTCTGATCCAGACTTATTTCAAGCTCTGAAAATTTTTCTTTCAATTGTGTACAAATAAGTTCAAGCTCAGTAGAACGACATTCACTAAGATCTAGATTTCGAGTTACTTCTCTTAGTTTCTTTTTGTTAGCCTTATAAGCAGCATTGCCTTTGACATTTTGTTCAATAGCAACATCCATGAAATTTAGTAACTCATCTCTATCACAATATCTCATTTGTTCTTGCATATCAGAAATAGTTACCTGTTCTTCATCAGAAGAGTTGCTTCCATCCATGAGACACATGTGTCCCTTCTTTCCTGAACTGGTTTGCCTCTGGTCTACTTCTCCCAACAGTGCAGTCACACAAACTAGGGCTTCTTCCTCCTCACTTTTACCACCCGAGTCAGAATCTCCCCAGGCAGCAAGCATGGCTCTCTTTGTCATCTTTTTCTCCATTTGTCCTCCCTTGTCAGTCTTTTATGCAGGACAGTCCTTGATCATATGTCCAGTTTCACCACATTTGAAGCAACCAGTGCTGGTACTGGTCTTCTTCATGTTGCCTATGTTCTCCCAGGATTTTCCCTTATATTGAGATCTGAGGCTTCTTTCAAACCTTCTTTCCATGTGACCTATTTCATCTAGATCTTCTTCATTTTCTTCTCCCTTCAAGGCCAGCCCTCGGCTTTTGGTTGTTCCTTCCTCCTTTGTGCTTACTAACATCTCATGAGTCATTAACGACCCAATAAGTTGTTCTACAGTCAGTGTGGTTAGATCCTTGGCTTCTTGGATGCAGTTACCTTGTGCAGCCATTTACCTATCAAACTTCTCAAAACTTTCCTAACCAAATCTTCATTAGTGAAACATTTTCCAAGAGATTTTTGTTCATTAATAATTGACATAAAACGAGTATACATATCTTTTATATTTTCATCTCGATTCATATCAAAAGTTTCATATTTAGACATAAGCATATCTACCTTAGATCTCCGGACTTCACTAGTGCCTTCATAGGCTAACTCTAGAGTTTCCCATATTTCATTTGCAGTAGAACATGCTAAAATACGACTTACCTCATTATCAGCAATACCCTGTTGAAGAAGTGACATAGCCTCTGCGTTTTTTTCAAGCGTTTTAAGATCTGTGCTAGAGTATTCACTCTCCTTCTCCTCTGTTCCATCAGTGTTGTTAGCCATCTTCTTAGGACTATTTTTAATTATCATCCAACACTCATAGTCAGTGCCAATGACAAAGTTTTGCATGTATTTCTTCCACCAGGGATAGTTTGTTCCATTAAACTTGGGAAGCCTTGATCCAGAATTTCCATTCATCATCTCTTGATTATTCATCTTTTCTTCCTTCTCTAGGTGTTACCCTTTCAAGAAGTTAGGCTCTGATACCAATTGAAAGTGCAAGTGACACTCAGGGGGGGGGGTGAAGTAAATTTTTCGATTAATTATAAGAACAGTTTCGAACCAGTTCTCAAGAAGCGGAAATAATAAAGCAATTTTAACAAGGTTTGACTTCTAATAAGTCTACATCCTCCATTCACTCACTCTTTTATTAATTAACTCAGAATAACAAAAGAATTACACTCAATCAATTATGCACCTATGCACAATATGATTCCCCAACTTCCACCTATGAAAGTTCGACTCAACCCTCAACTATGAAGGTTCTAATGAAGATGATCCCAGATCAACTTCCCCATCAAACTGAACTCATATAATGCTCAAATTACAACACTTTGTCTCTCAATAACAATTAGCCTAAACGCTTACAAAAGAGAGAATATTAAGACGTTAATGTGATTACGAGGTTTATGCGAGATTGAGACTTAGAGAGGACTTTTACAATTCGTAATCTTCAGTTTTTGTTCGTGCAAAAGTTATTCTGGTTGTATGCTAGCAAATGTCCTTAAATAAGCCCTTGGCTATTATGTCATGTAATATTACAAGAGGATATTTTCCTTGGAATTATAGAAATAATTCCGGGAAAATATTCTCACTGATTTTATTTGAAATCAAATAAAATCAGCACAAAATTATATAACATACTTGCCATACTTAAGAATATTTGCCTTGCATACTAATCTAAGCATCCGTGTAATTTTTGAAAAAAAATTTTGTGCGGAAAGAAACTTTCCTAAAATACAGATGTGTGAAGTAAACTCTAGGGGACTGGTTCAGCACTGTTCCCAGACTGTTCTAGTCAGCCAAGTTTACTTATAATTATTTATGCCAAGTAACTTAAGTTCCTTGTCATTCATAATTAGTGCATCTCTGTAATCTCAATATTTATAGTGCATATGTAAACCTTCATACCACTTACATTGCATTTAAGACCTAAGGTTCAGACTCTACGAGCTTGATCTTCATGCAAACTTCAAGACTTGGCTTTTCGAGCTTTATCTTGTCATCATTGAACTTGTTTATTTAGTACCTGCACATGCAAACAGAAACTTGCATACAATATAATAGTTTAATGTGGTTTGTCATCATTCAAAACAAAAGCTAGGAACTCAACATTATGCAACTTATGGTCTAAGATTTTCATAGGCCTTTCTTCATAAATCAAAGACTCGTCCAATTGCACTACTTCGGGTTGAAGCACATGTTTGTATTAGGAACATTCCTTTTCAATTGTGAGATATGAAAGACATCATGAACTTTCTCAAATTTCATAGGTAATGCCAATTTGCCAACATGTTGTAGAATTTTATAAGGACCCACGTATTTGGCACTCAATTTGCCTTGCTTTCCAAATCTCATAACTCCTTTTGTTGGTGACACCTTCAAAAAGAATTTATCACCCACATTGAACTCGTCATCTCGCCTTTTCAAATCGGCATAACTTTTCTGCATATCTTGCGCAGCTTGGATTCTAGAACGAATCAACTTTACTTTGCTCACCATTTCTTTAATAAACTCTATCCCCGAAACAAGGTTTTCTCTATAATCCTTCCAACAGGCACTTTCGACCATATAATGCCTCAAAAGGAGCCATGCCTATGCTAGCATGATAACTATTGTTGTAAGAAAACTCAATTAAATCCAAATGATCTTCCCAATTACCCTGGAAATCCAAAGCACACGCCTTTAGCATATCTTCCATGGTTTGATTCGTCCTTTCAGTTTGTCCATTCGTTGTAGGGTGAAACGCAGTACTCATTTTCAATGTAGTTCCCAAGTTGACTTGAACCTTTTGCCAAAATTTGGATAAGAACCTTGAATAGCGATCAGAAATGATGTCCTTAGGTATTCCATGTAGTCAAACTGCATTCTTGACATAGACATCTGCTAATTGTTTCTTCTTCCAAGTCCCCTTTATTAGAATAAACACTGCAGATTTTGTAATTTGATCAACAATCACCCAAATTGTGTCATTGCCACTTCTGGTTCTAGGCAACCCAGTAACAAAATCCATTGATATTGAATCCCATTTCCAACTTGGAATCTCCAAGGGTTGAATCTTTCCCATTTGTCTCTTGTGATCGATTTTGACCTTTTGACATGTTAGACATCTACTCACAAACTCGACTATCTCTCTTTTCATGTTTGACCACCAATACAATTCTTTCAAGTCTTTGTACAATTTATCTCCTCCTGGCTGCACAGAATATGGAGTATTGTGGCCCTCTTCCATTATTTTTGTCTTTAAATCCTCACATTTGTGTGGTATACACCACTTCCCTTTATAACTCAAACTTCCATCCTCATGAATAATGACATCTACATTCTTCCCTTGACTTATTTTCGCCTTAATTGATTGAATCTGTTCATCTCCCTTCTGACTTTCCTTAATTTTATCCAACAATGGGCCCCCAAGTGAAAGAGCACACAACCTTGCTTCTACCTCACCATGTTTCACAACTTCCAAGTTCAATTGTTGCATATCTGCACATAACTTGTCAGGCACAATGATAGTATTCCCAGCATGACTTGAATTCCTACTCAAGGCATCTGCTACAACATTCACTTTCCCTTCATGGTAATGTATATGCAAATCATAGTCTTTGATTAACTCCAACCAACGCCATTGTCTCATATTGAGGTCCTTCTGAGTGAAAATATACTTGAGACTCTTATGATCCGTGAATATCTTACATGTTACCCCATACAAATAATGCCTCCATATTTTCAATGCAAACACTATAGGAACAAGCTCAAGATCATGGGTAGGATAATTGGCTTCATAAGGTTTGAGTTGGTGAGAAGCATAAGCTATCACCTTCCCATTTTGTTGCAATACACACCCTAAACCATTTTTCGAGGCATCATTATAGACTTCAAATCCCTCGTTTCCCTCAGGTAGTAGCAAAATAGGTGTAGTGGTTAAATGCTCCTTAAGAGTTTGAAAAGCTTCCTCACACCTCTCATTCCATTCAAACTTACTCTCCTTTTTCATTAATGTAGTTAAAGGTCTAGCACTCTTCGAAAAATCCTTCACGAATCTTCGATAGTAATCAGCTAATCCCAAGAAACTCCTTACATCAGTCACATTCTTAGGTTTAGGCCATTCACTCACTGCTTGAACGTTTGCAGGATCTACAGAGATACCCTGTTTTGATACATAATGTCCCAAAAATACAACCTTTTCTAACCAAAACTCACACTTTGAAAACTTAGCATATAGCCTATTATCTTTTAAGGTCCTTAGTACAGTCCTCAAATGTTCAGTATGGTCTTCCCTATTCTTCAAATATACCAAAATATCATCAATAAAAACAATCACAAATTTATCTAGATATTCATGGAAAACTCGATTAATTAAATCCATAAAGATTGCAGGTGCATTAGTTAGCCCAAAAGGCATAACTGTAAACTCATAATGCCCATATCTAGTTCTAAAAGCAGTTTTTAGGTATATCCTTATCAGCAACTCTCAATTGATGGTACCCCGAGCGCAAGTCAATCTTGAAAAACACACCAGCACTATTGAATTGGTCAAACAAATCATCGATCCTTGGCAGTGGGTACTTATTCTTTATTGTCACATTATTTAATTCTCTGTAATCAATGCATAATCTCATGCTTCCATCCTTCTTTTTCACAACTAAAACTGGTACTCCCCATGGGGATGCACTTGGCCTAATATATCCTTTATCCAACAAGTCTTGTAATTGCACTTTCAACTCTCCCATCTCAGCTGGTGCCATTCTATAAGGTGCCTTAGAAATCGGTGCTGTTTTAGGAACCAAATCCATTGTAAACTCCACGTACTCCCCTTTTTGGTGGCATCCCAGAAACTTCCTCTGGAAATACATCCAAAAATTCATTCACGATTGGCACACCTTCCACTCTTACCTCATTACTCCTTTCCAAGTCTTGTACACAACAAAAGAATAAAGGACACCCTTTGCTTACAAGTTTTGACAACTTTTATGCCAAAATAATCCCATAACCTTTTGGTTTCCCAAAACTTCTACAGGATATGGTATTTCCTAATGGGCTCTTCAAATGAACCTTTTGCCTCTCACAATCTATCTTAGCTTTATAAGTAGACAACCAGTCCATTCCCAAAATGACATCGAGATTGCCTAACTCAAATCCTATGAGGTTGGATGGAAATTCGATTTCTCCAATCCTCAAAGGTAAACCCTTGTGCATCTTGGTGAAGCTCACGATTACACCAATAGGCAAACTAATAGGCAAGTCAATCGAATCCAATTCAACTAACCCTAATTGTTTTACAATGGAATTGGAAATAAAAGAGTAGGTGGCTTCTGAATCAAACAAAGCTTTAATAGAGATTGAGTGAATAGAAAAGTTACTGATGACAACATCAGAAGACCAATCACCTTCCTTCTTGCCCATTACGGATGAACGACCTAGAGTTACATTCTTTCCTTGATTCCCAAAGTTGTTGTTTCCCACATTTCCAGTCCTTGCATTTCCATTAGAAGCGCTTGGATTCCCTCCTTGGTTATTTGATGGAGTAGCCTTGCTTCCATTTCCTTTTTGCTTGAGTTTTGAGAAGCATTCAAATTCACTGTAGACCTTGTGACAAAACCTACATGTAAACAAGTTTCCTCCGCAATCCCTTCCAGGGTGATACTTACCACATCTCTTGCAATGAAAATGCCTTTCGGCTTGGTCAATAGTAGGCAATAGTAGGTCTAGAACCAGACATAAATCACCCGAACCAAATAATATATCCTCTTTTAATACACTTTAGGACAATAATGATCACAGCAAAAATTTACCTTTAGTTCTAATTAATCTTAAATATATACAATGTTGAACATAGTCAACTCACCTAGCCATTTCGGCTTAAACAACCTTAACTCAACATACTAACAAGTCATAATTAAATAATAATTAAATGAGAATAACTTGTGGAATAGTCAATAAAGTAATTCCAAATCAACCCATTCAAAGGATTAAGTTCAACACTTAAGTTAACACAGTTAGAGAGGAACCGATCGAACTGATTAAACTTGTGTGCATCAATGATTCCATACAAACAATGATCCCAATAGTATACAATTCTCATATATATAGCCATAATCATATACCAAACATGACTTATAACATAAGTACATGAATTATACTAACAACTACCAAACAATTTCCATTCAAGGGCTCCCTATTTATGAAACTAAGTTCGTTAGTTTGGGTACCTAAACTTAATAGTACTCATACGAAGTAGACATGTAAGCACCTCGTAAAAACGATATCTTGTGCCACTTTCAATCACTTAAAACTCTCCAAGGAAGTAATATCCTCCTAGTATACAAACCACAAACAATACCCATAGAAACTAAACAACTTCCACAACCATCCTTTCTACTCCAACAAAATTTCAGCAATATAATCTCGTTAAAAACCAATTTAAACTCCAACAAAACTACACATTTGTGCTCAAATTATGATTAGAAACATCATAGGCATAAAGCCCCAAATCAATTAGTTTATAAAACCCCAAATCATGATTTTCAATACTTACAAACCCTAACTTATAACTTAGTGAAATCTGAAAAATGATTTAGAGATAAAAATTTATTATATTATGAGTCAAGCTTTAAAACATAATCTTAACATCAATAAAACAAGATTCAAACAAAAATAAAACCTTAAAACTACTTATACATAACATAAATAAACTAACAAACAAGGACAGAGAAGAAAGAGGGGTGGCCGGCAGACAGCAGGCGGCGGCGGCGGTCGCCGGAGAGCAGTCGATGTTGGGGCCAAGTGGGCAGCAACCCACGTGAGAGAGGAGGAAGGAAAAGAAGAAAAAAAAGAAAAGAAGGAAGAAAAAGGAAAGGAAAAAAAAGAGTAGAGGATTTGACTAACATTGACCAAGTGAGAAGTAGGAGTGTGAGTGTCCAAAAATTTGGGGTGGTATGGGGTATTTATAGAGAATGTTTAAAACGCGGTTTGTAGTGTAGAAGGGTGTGATTGATTTGGGCCTCTTGAATTGAATCGGTACAACTAATAACTTATGACCCAAATGATTTATAAAATAATTGGATATATTATATAAACACAACTTAACATAATATTGAAATTTATAGAATACATATTTGTTAAATAAAATCGTGTTTCACGATTTTAATAAAAACCTCAATCCAATATCGAAATAATTTCATGGAAATGCAGATTTATATTATAAATAAGATTATATTTCATTTATAAAACACTTAAAAATACGGGGGATTACAACTCATCTTAATTAGGTAACAATAATGATCAATTCACCATCTTACTCGCAATTGATAATGCAAAGGAATGTTTCATCACAAAAATATTTGTGCTTGCATGCAGAAAATTATCAAATATATTTTGGAACCATTGTTTTATGTGTATACTATTTAGATTTTTTATGCATGCATATATAATATATTTTTGATATATAGATATATAATGCAATATATATTATATATTATATATTATAGACACAACAGATTACTTAGAATTGTTTGAGCTAAAATATGTTGCTATTGGTTGAAGGTGAATGGCAAGAAAAAAATGCTTTTTGTTGGAACAACTCTATCAGAAAGTACGTATGTATGTTGCTTTTATATATGTGCAACGTAACATACCTCTGGTCCATTATGGCTTGCTTTGTCAAACATGTTATTCACGGCAAATATATGGTTTGCAGAAAGTAATATCTAGCAAAAAAAATTATATAAACACAATAGTGCAAGAACCAAATTAATTGTGTAATGCTATAAATCACAAAGACAATACATTACGATCATTAGGAATTGAGAAATCTACAAACATGATAATCATACATATCAGTTGGGTGATTCAATGGGTGTAACGAGGCATCGCAATTAGAGATGACTTAAATATTAGGTTATGAATTTTCTCAAAGCAGCATAAAACCGAAGGTAATTTCCTTATAAAAAAGATTTAGATAAATTAAAGGAGTTTGTCGATCTTTATAGATCAAGGCAGTAGTTAGTGGAGTTTAAACATTGGATAGGAACCAGAAAGTAGTATATTAAACAAAACAAGGCCTACCGCTATAGTGCAACGGTTACACACAATCTTCATACTCAACAAGTCAACAGCAACAAATCTAAGTTCAATTAATGGTTCTGGCTGCCCCATTGTAGCTCGAAGATAGCCCCATTTTGATGAATGGTTTCCCCTATC
Source organism: Suaeda aralocaspica (assembly GCA_016808085.1). Classification (NCBI taxonomy): domain Eukaryota; kingdom Viridiplantae; phylum Streptophyta; class Magnoliopsida; order Caryophyllales; family Amaranthaceae; genus Suaeda; species Suaeda aralocaspica. The sequence goes on along the minus strand of PYUH01000358.1, from coordinate 388,845 downwards.
AAACTTTATACCGTCAACCATTTCCTACTATTATTGTTGTGAACACAAAGAAGAACAATAAATTCACGAACATATTCAACAATAAGGAATAATTAAAACAAACGGCTACCATTTGCAGCCTATCATGCATCCCGTTATACATAAAGTAATCTAAATAGACAAAAAATCCTTGTTGTTTTATATTTTCTTAAGCAAATAATTATTTTAGTTAAGGAATTCCTCATAGTAAATTGATAAAAACAATTGCAATTCATTAATGCACACAATATTATCTATTAAAAAACAAAGGAAAAACAAACATACTTTCACCTAAAGAGAAACCTGTGATGATTCAACTCCATCTCTGTGACTGATTCTTGTGGTAGTCGATCAGGATTGTAGGAACGATATATTAGATAAGGACATGAGGACGCAATAGCTAGAGAAAATCGAAGCAAATACAGAGTACTAAATACTTTCATAATACTCGTACATACCACTATTGACGACCCAAACTAGAGCTACCCCAAGATCTTCAGATAACTGCCAAAATTCCAAACATAATTAGCTCGTTCACTTCCGATGGATTGTTAATGAAAAAACTACCGTAGAATTGAATAGTGAAGAAAATGAGATTCAGTCTTACTTGGAGGAATTCGAAGTACCCAAGACTGTCATCGGTCCAATACTTCCAAACGTCTCCACAATGACCTAGCTTATCTTCCAATGGACTGACTGTTTCCTTCCAACGAGAAGTATTTGCTTGTCGTTAACCTTTAATAAAGTCACCCCCTGGTACAATACGTAAAATTAAATGAGATCGAATATATAGCTAAACAGAATTAGGGAATGCCAAAAGATCTTGAAAAGGATAATTGTTGTGAGGAAGTCATAAATAAAACATAACATAAACCAACACTCCCATGATGAATACATGCATGACTGAACATCCAAAGACCTTAGTTTTTGACAAAAACTAAAATTTTCCTGGGAATTTGACAAATCTTGGCTCCATAGCGACAAGCTTCCAAAGAGGTCCTTGCGGAATCCGTGTCCCTATATGAGCCGATTGCACTCAATTCAGTGCAATAATAGATAGAACGAACACATATAAAAATGTATTGATAAGGGGAAATATATAATTCCTAGACAAACATAAGTTCAGCACAAATGTCTATTTCAAAATGGTTTATCCGAATAACTTTTTTAGTTTGGTAATAAATTAGCTTAGGCCACGAATATGATTATGATCCGTGAACCCAAGATTTTGAATAAGTTTAATTAGATGCATGTATGGATGGCGAAAAAATCTCTCATAGGAGACACTACCTAGACAAATGTAGTATATCTAGTATCTACCTTACATGTATCTGTAGGCATTGCTGACACTTGATCAATCCACAGTACTCCCTTTTTAGTGGTAATCAATTGAAGCCTTGATTTTAACATACACAGTAGATTACTTAGTATATAATATATATATTATAAACACAGTAGATTACTCAGTATCGTTTAAGCTCAAATATGTTGTTATTGGTTGAAGGCGAATGACAAAAAAACGTTTTTTGTTGGAACAAATCTATTGGTCATTTGGACCAATAGATATTTGGAAATACTGAATTGATGATGGACATGGTCACTTCGAATTCCTCCAAGTAGGATTGAACCTTTTTATTCGACATCCTAGTTTCATTAACTCTAGTATTGAATTGATATTTGGAAGTACTGAAATGTCGAAGATGCGTTACATTACCCAAAAAACATTCTACAAGAAGCAAAATTATCTACATGACATGTGAAAGTAGTTTTCTGTTGATCTTCACGATGAATAGCTAATTGATTATCAACGGAATAGCCATCAAGAGAGCAATGATAACTTTTATAATTACTTAATTGGGAATGAACTAATTGTCTTCAAGAAGGAATAATTTTACCTCCTCGATCAGCTTTTCATTTCCATTTTTTTAATATATAAAAAAAATTTAGATTGCAAAATGGGGATTATTGTAGGGACCCCGGATTTTAGGGTCCCAAAATTTTTTTTTGGTCACCTTCCCCAAACCGTCCATAGGTCGAGTTAAACCTAAAAAATTGGCTTAAGGAAAGGTGAAATGGACTTTTTTAAAAGTATTTTGCAAAAAAACAGGAGCGCAGGAATTTCAGTCGCGCTAGCGTGTAAGTTTGTCACGCTGACTGTGCAGCACTATAAAGTTTGTCACACTGCAGGTGTAGCGCAGCAAACTTTGTGACGATGCGATGTTAGCGTGACAAAGTCTGTCGCGCTACGCTATTTTAGTGTTTTTTTGTTTTTTAATTATCTTTTTTCGAGTGAGATAATATCAACGAATACATACGATGCTAGTAAGGAGTCGCCAATGAGTTTTAGGAATAAACTCATAAACCGTGTATTTAGATTGATTACGAATGGGACACGAATACGGGACGATAATTTAAATTGCAAGAAGGGGATAACTCCAAGTTATGATCTTACGAACCAAAGGTTGGATTCGGGGGTGAAGGTACTAATATGGCGGAGTGCGTCAAATTAGCCCGTAGGCGGCCATTACTAGTTTTCTCTCAATTATACATAAGTTATATAAAGAACTACAAAACAATAATTTACAACCTAATACAAAATTACTATTAGTAAGGTGAAATCAAACGAAACTAATTAATTTAGTCAAACCGTCGTTAAGATTAATTTAAGGTTCCTAGCATGATACAATTTGTCCAAAAATTATCTTAGTTTAATGTGATAAATTAATTCAAATTAACTCTTTTAACAAAAACGTGTGAAAAATTGAAATAAAAATATAAAAATAAATAAATAAATAAATAATCAATACATAAAGTTTAATTTAAGACTCTCAGAAAACTTACACTTCTCGCTTGATAATCGTTTCTTCGAGTATTAATTTGGACAAAGTTTCGAATTTAATTCGTAGTAATAAGAAATTAACCCACTTTATTAGAAATGAAATAAAAAAAATAATTTGATGGAGAAAAGTTTAAGTGTAAAGAGAAAAAGAGAAATAAGAGAGAGAAAGTAGGTTTAGGAGAATGAGAGAATGTCGGTTTTGGAAGTGTGAGAATGGGTAGCAAAAACTAAGAGAGTCAAGAGGCCCGTTTCAGAAGAGAAAAAAGGGTATTTATAAGAAAAATGTGTAGCGCGACAGGTTTTATCACGTTGGCCAGGTAGCGTTACAAGTTTAGTAACGCTGACCAGCCAGCGTGACACAAGCTGTCACGCTGCGCAGCTAGCGCCGGTTTACTTGTCACACTGCTGCGTCAGCGCGACTTGCTGAGTCGCGCTACGCTAAAACTCGTTTTTTTTTTAAAATCAAATATTGGGCTTATATAAAAATCCAATAATATAAATGGGCTTTTTTTAAAAATTATTTTCTAATTTAAGAAAAATAGTAAAACTAAGTCCAATAACATTAATTGTCCAATAGTCTAAAGAAGTGGGTTTTATTGTTCATCATGGAGTCTTACCACGGGACCGGGGACTAAATTAGATGTCTACAGATAGCCCCCACTTTGATTGAGTCTGAGTAAGACGAAAATCAAAGTATGCTCGAATCGCTTTTCGAGACTTCCATATTCGGAACCAAGGGCTCCATATTGACCAATGGGTGTATCAAGATTTTAGAAAGCAATGGCTTCCAGAACTTAAAAAACCTTTTTGTTTTCGAAAATTGGAATAGTTATTTTCTAATTAATCGACTTTCTTACCTTGAAATCGACATATAGAAAATGAGTTTTAATAAATTCGTTTATTTATTAAAACGTTTTAAATTCAATTTTATAAGCAAAAGTAACATATTAGTCCATTTATTACTAATCTAGTAAATTCGCTTATTTACTAAAATATCTGAACACAAAAGGGTAATAAATTCGCTTATTTATTACAATTTTAGTAAATTCACTTATTTACCAAAGAAGTGTTTGAACAATATTTTAGTAAATTCGTTTATTTACCAAAGAAGTGTTTGAAGAAAAGGTAATAAATTCGCTTATTTATTACTATTTTAGTAAATTCGCTTATTTACTAAAAATATTTGAAGAAAAGGTAATAAACTCGCTTATTTACTAAAAAAAGTGTTTGAAGAAAATGTAATAAATTCGCTTATTTACTAAGAATATTTGAAGAAAATGTAATAAATTCGCTTATTTATTACTATTTTTAGTAAATTCGATTATTTACTAGAATTGTTGACAAAGTGTAATAAATTCGCTCATTTATTAGTTTTTTGAGTAAACTTGCTTATNGTAAGTTCGCTTATTTATTAATATTTTAGGAAATTCATATATTTACTAAAGAGTATTTGAAGAAAAGGTAATGAATTCGCTCATTTATTACTTTTTGAGTAAATTCGCTTGTTTATTGAATTTGTTGAAATAAATTTGCTCATTATTACTATTTGGAGTAAATTCGCTTATTTACCGAAATTATTGAAAAAGTGTAATAAATTCGCTCATTTATTACTTTTTGATTAAATTTGCTTATTTACCGAAATTATTGAAAAATGTAATACATTGCACATTTATTATTATTTTGAGTAAATTCTCTTATTTACCGAAATTATTGAAAAATGTAATTTGCTCATTTATTACCACTTTAGGTAAATTTGCTTATTTACCGAAATTATTGAAAAAAGGTAATAAATTCATTCATTTATTACTATTTAGAGTAAATTCGTTTATTTACTAGAATTATTGACAAAAGTTAATGATGTTGTCATAGAATCACAAACCTTAACACAATGTTTTTCCTTTTGAGTATTTTGGATAAAGGAGTGAGAAAAGGGATTAACATAAAAAACAAACTCACAGCACTTGAAAATACAACAAAGCATAGTCAAAAGCACTTGACTAGTTTAGTAAATTTGCTTATTTACTAAAAATATTTGAAGAAAAGGTAATAAATTCGCTTATTTACTAAAAAAGTGTTTGAAGAAAATGTAATAAATTCGCTTATTTATTACTATTTTTAGTAAAATCGCTTATTTACTAAGAATATTTTAAGAAAATATAATAAATTTGCTTATTTATTACTATTTTTAGTAAATTCATTTATTTACTAAGAATATTTGAAGAAAAGGTAATAAAGTCTCTTATTTATTAATATTTTAGCAAATTCATATATTTACTATAGAGTATTTGAAGAAAAGGTAATGAATTCGCTCATTTATTACTATTTGAGTAAATTCGCTTATTTACCGAAATTATTGGAAACAAAATGTAATAAATTCGCTCATTTATTACTATTTTGAGTAAATTCGCTTATTTACTGAAATTATTGAAAAACTGTTATAAATTCGGTTGTTTATTACTATTTTGAGTAAATTCGCTTATTTACTGAAATTATTGAAAAGAATGTAATAAATTCGCTCATTATTACTATTTTGAGTAAATCCGCTTATTTACTGAAATTATTGAAAAGAATGTAATAAATTCGCTCATTTATTACTATTTTGGGTAAATTTGCTTATTTACCGGAAATATTGACAAAAGTTTACAAGGTTGTCGTGAGATAACAAGCCTTATCCTAACGTAATCTACTTTTGGAACATTTGGAACAAAAGATGATAAAAAGGATTATCATCAAAATCAAACTCAAAGCCAAAACAATACAGCAAAACGCAACAAGGTACGGTAGCTTCGCAGCGTTGTTTCTTCAGTCGCGCTGAGGAAGTAGCGCACCAAGAGCAACGACGCTCATACCGTCAGCGCGTCTTCTTCAGTCACGCTCCCAGGTTAGCGTGTTACCATTTGTTGTGCTGTGCTGTGGTTGTTGCTTGATTTGCAAATGTTGATGTTGAAATTATGCTGTGCAGGTAGCAAGGTTGGTTTATTAGCGCTAGGGGCGTAGCGCGGTTGGAGTGGTCGCGTTGCACTAGTAGCGTGTTCAGCGGAGCGACGCTGAAGCTGCAGCGCTGGAACTTCAAACGCGCTATGAGTTTTTTTTTATTATTTTTTTTTTAAGTTTACTTTTGATAACTATGGGATAAATTTGTGCTTACATTAGAGGATTGATTGCTATTATTTATTCAATTTGTAGCCATAAGAATGTTAAGCTTATGACACTTTATATTTGCTCTTAGTTTTATCAAACATGTGTGTTTTTGGCAAATGATTGTCCTAATGATGTTAAAATGAAGTATAATGCTCCATGAATCATTTGAGAATTGCTTTTATTACTCATGTCATGACCCATGTTTTTGACATTTTAAAGAGTAGTAGGCTCTTAATTAGAGAGTGTAGTTGATTAGTGTTAATCAAAACTAGAAAAATACTTCTTGAATAGTTTTAATTATAAAGGCAATGAGCTCTCAATTAATAATCAAAAGTGAAAAAAATGCTCTTGATTAAATTATTTTATTTATAAACAAAAGTGAAAATAATGCTCTTAATTTAATAAAGAAGAGTAATGCGCTCTTAATCAAAAGTGAAAATGCTCTTAATATTTATGAAGCAACGTGCTCCAAGAATAAGAAATCAATTAAAAGCTTTTCAAGTTTAACTTCATTAATTGTTCTTGTATTATTGATTAGACCTTGGGCCTTTTATTTTTGACATATAAGTAATGAGCTATATTTTGAGACCGAGGGTCCGAGTAGGGGAAAAACGGCAATATTTTGTGGAGGGTTATCCGACTTACTCCAAAAAAATAATCGGCAAAATGAAGTTTCAAGTGAGACAACTTCCATGTTTTTTTTGTAAGGGGTAACAAGCAAATGTCATAAGCTTAATGAGATTATGAAGCAAGTGGTTTCATAACTAATTTTGAAAAGAATGTAGCCCCCAGGGGTATAAGGTAGTGTAAGTATGGAGACTTGTAGCAACAAGAAAGGTCACAAATATGTATGCAAAGCTAGCTAAAAGAGTATGTACAAGCTAGTTATAATGTAAGTATGCTCAAATTAGCTACAAATAAGCACGAGGAAAACAACCAAAAATATGCACAAATGAGCATGGAGGTTCCATAGCATGAGTTAGTAGGAAGCAAGGGATGGGGGTATCTCAACTTTCCCAAAATCTTTTTTTTTTTTTGAAAAAAATGATTATATTTTTGTACGAGGAGAATGAGGAAGAAAGAATAGCAGAAGTTAAGGATCCAAAATGATTACGGTTGTTGTATAATGTGCTTGACAACGCTTATGATTCAAAGGGGAATGATTTTAGCTTGCTCATTTCATCTTAGATTACGAGCCATCATCTTATACTTTCGTGATTGTCTTGTTTGAGAAGTTTGTTTCAAATTTAACTATTGGCTATTAGTAATGTGAATCTCTTTATAGAAATAAGAGATCAATATTATAAATTCTTGCTCAAGTTTTGAAGTGTTGAAGATGATAATGCTTGAAGTAGATGAGTTGCCAAGTTTATGAAGACCAAAACTAGGAGAGATAGGAAAGATTTTGGTGATGAGAGGATGATATGGAGTCAAAGTGATGCCTCATGCTGCCATGGATAGATATAAGATAGCTATGAAAATTCATTCTTTAAGAGAAAATGAAGAAGTTGGATGATTTTTGCGGAATAAAAAGGAACGAGTAAAGGAAGTATGTGAGTGTTCGAGTTAAAAAGATGAAACTGCAAGAGTTAATGATGATGAGCATGAGAAAAGAAAGAAGCTTGATGAAGAAGAGTATGTGTGAAAGAAAAGGGAAATAAGGATGATATGTGTAGAAGAAAATGACTTGCTTTATGTGACATTAAGGCAATTTTCTTTTCAGGACGGTTGTGCGTCCTAAAATAAAACAGTATCCAAGACCTTAGGTGGGTCTTGTGTTCAAAGGACCCTTTTTTTTATGAGCCCTTAAAATTGTACTCATGTTACATGTCCTTAAGATGTAGGACTATTAAGACCGCACCTTATGAAAGGTTGCATACGTATCCAATTCGAGTTGGAATTAGGTCTTACGTAACTCTTGCTTCTGAGTTATTGATGTGTAAAAGGTAAAGACACATGTTTTTGCATTTTTGTTACACCTCAAGGAGGGCTTTTTCAGGATTGTATAGTGGCTAAGCTTAGGGTGTAAGAAAGAAATGGAAAAGAAGGCTCAAATACCCATAATTAAACCAAACTATGTTACAAACTTGTTCTTAGACTTGAGCAACTCCATTACTTAAAACCTTACTTGTTGACAACTTTTCAAGCCTTTCCATTTGTTTGAATTGAAAATCAGAACTACTTTTACATTATTTGCTTTATGGAGTTGCATTTCAATTTATGTCCTCGTAGCATTCCCATTCCTAGGCTAAGTTTGATGTAGGTTGAAAGAAACAAGCTATGTGTTTAGGCACAAACGGGCTACCAAGAAAGTGGATCATAATGTAGGTTATTCAAGAAAAGGGAGACATTTTTAGGGTTTCAAAGGTGCCTCTTATGTTGGTGTATTGCATCTTTAAATAAACACTAAGTGGACTTGGAGTGAGCCCCCAATTTTTGAAATTTAAATTGAGCCTCAATTAAACTTTTAGGCTCGTGATGACTGGACCTGTGGTTAATAAAGTAAAGTTTATTGCCCAAAAGAGAATTTATTTGAACCATTTTCCTTTAATAACTTAATTAAGGAATTGACACATTTGATTTAAAGGATGTAAAATATAGAGTAAGTTGTTCAAGGTGTGGGCGCGTCGAATTGAGTATGCATTTGATATGAGTAACGTAGTCTATATTATGCCAATTATGCTGTAACTTGTTCTTCATTGCCATGTTGATTAACTCAACTTGATGAGTTCATTCACTTGTAATTGTTTAAGCAAGACATGACGAGTAGAGAGAGAATGTACAATTTGAAGATGAAATGAATTTCATTTTATTGATAGTTGAGATTAGTACATAAATGATACTTGGCAGCATAAGTCTCAAACTCTACCATGAAAGAAGAAGAAAAGAAAAGAGAAATTAAACTAGGGAAGTGAATGGAGTTCTAGCTAGTTTTGGTCCAAATCATGTTTCTTGTATGTATGAGTCTACATCATCTTGAATACTGTTCTTCGGATTTTTTTGAGCTTGCATTTGAAGAATTTAAATAATAACCATAATTGATTGAAACTTCATTATATTTCAGTCCAAACTATATATAGACCTTGGGTCCATTGATCAATAGATTCTAAAACATTCATGAGTAGGTTGAACCATGGGCTCATAATTTAAACACTTAGAATGATGTGTTTGATGCAAAGGTGGGATGAAGTGTTTAGAAAAACAATAGTAGCCAATATAGCACATATTATCACTTTCTAAAGCAAACAAATTTTCTTTTGTTTACGTTAGGCATTTTTTCTTCATTTTGTATGCCAATAATATGTAGCAGCCCTTGCAATTTCATACTATAATGATTGCACTTACAACAATGTGTCCATTTAGTATGTGTAATAGATAAAATGTTGAAAAAACCAGAGTGGATTTTTAATTGAACCATAACGGGCTCTAAAATAACTTAAAACCCTTTTAGTTGGGGTTAATTATGATTTAATTGTGTATAAGTAATTTCAAATAAATACTACATATTCATCAAAATTATTCAAATACATGACTTTTTAGCGCAAAAAAAGTTCTAGCGCTAGCTTTGTAGCGTGACAAAAGAAGTAGCGCTACTAAAGTAGCGTCATTAAACTTGTGACGCTAACAGTGTAGTGCAATTAGAAGAGTTGCGTTGTTTGTGTAGCGTTTTAGAGTTAGTTACGCTGCAAGTTTCTATTGATTTTTGCTAAGTTATCATTAAATTTGTATTTAATGGGTTTGGATTCATGTCCATGTTGCCCATATATACGTTATTTAGGCCTAAATGGACCTATATTAGACTGAATGTTTGAAAGATTGGTGATGATGTAATTTGTATACAAGTCATTCAATACATTGATCAAAATCGTGCATTGTCAAGCAATTAGTAAACTTCAGATTATCATTATTGGATCGTTACAAAGAGATGATAAGGGAAGAAAAAAAAAAAGATAGAAGAAAAATAGAAGAAAAAAAGAAATAAGACTCAACACTTAGAGTTATAACAATCAAAGTTAATTGATGGGAAGCTCATAGGAAAAATAAAAATTAATAAAATATAAAAATATAAATATCATGATGAACTTTGATGGATTTTTTTGTTTTTTTTTCTTTTCTTTTTTTTTTATTTTTTAAATTTTAATTCTAAGTGTTTGATTTTTTGAAGATAATACAAGGGAAAGTGAGATAGTTAGATTTATTAGAAATTTGGAATTAAAATAATAAAATTCTAAATTAAAGAATTAATTAGTAAAGTTCAAAAAGATTCGAATTATATTAAAAATCTCAAAAAGGTAAAGTATTTTTGAAATCGTTAATATTATTTGAATTTTCTAATAAATGTTAAGTTTATAAGTTAGTTTCCATTTAATCAAAGATTTTATTAATGAAATCCTAAGAAGATCAAGGATTTGATTAATAATATTTTTTGCAATATTTTATTAACTAAATCAAATATATTGGTGCATAAAAATCTTCCAAGCAATCAAATGATATCAAAGAATATAATTTAAAATTATGGAAAATATTTTACGTAATCAATTAATTTAGGTAGCTAATAATATATTGTGATTAAAAAGATTTGGAAATCTCTAAAAATCTAAATATGCACAAAATATTAAAAAGCAAAACAACCAACTGTACAAAACAAAAAGGAAGCAATAATTACAAAATAATGCAGTCAAACTACGGTCAGTCATAGTCGGTCAAAAAGGTCCTACATCTAAGGAGTGTGCTCTAACACTTTGCGATATAATAACCGTTAGATATGAAGTTTCTCCCATCTAAGTACCATGGGCGGCTTAGAAACTGATGTAGTTGGGATAAGGTTCTATCTTGCTCGGTTGCTTAGAGACCATGGACCCCACCAAGTCAACAGTTCCTCCCCGAAATATAGAAGTATCACGGTAATCCTAAGGCATGTTTCAAATAAATGGAGGCCAAGTGTATGTTACATGAATGCAATATGACTAAAAAAATGCAAATGTTCTAAATATAACAAGTGCATAATTTGAGAGAAAATTTTCAAATCTCACCCTCTTTTAGTCTCCAGTGGAGTCGCCACTGTAGGGGCCCCGGATTTTAGGGTCCCAAATTTCTTTTGGTCACCTTCCCCAAACCATCCATAGGTCGAGTTAAACCTAAAAAATTGGCTTAAGGAAAGGTGAAATGGACTTTTTTAGAAGTATTTTGCAAAAAAACAGGAGCGCAGGAATTTCAGTCGCACTAGCGTGTAAGTTTGTCACGCTGACTGTGCAGCGCTATAAAGTTTGTCACGCTGCAGGTGTAGCGCAACAAACATTGTGACGTTGCGATGTTAGCGTGACAAAGTCTGTCGCGCTACGCTATTTTAGTGTTTTTTTGTTTTTTAATTACCTTTTTTCGAGTGAGCTAATATCAACGAATACGGATGATGCTAGTAAGGAGTCGCCAATGAGTTTTAGGAATCAAACTCATAAACCGTGTATTTAGATTGATTACGAATGGGACACGAATACGAGACGATAATCTAAATTGCACGAATAACCCTTTCGATCCCATGGGGATGACTCCAAGTTATGATCTTACGAACCAAAGGTTGGATTCGGGGGTGAAGGTACTAATATGGCGGGGTGCGTCAAATTAGCCCGTAGGCGACCATTACTAGTTTTCTCTCAATTATACACAAGTTATATAAAGAACTACAAAACAATAATTTACAACCTAATACAAAATTACTATTAGTAAGGTGAAATCAAACGAAACTAATTAATTTAGTCAAACCGTCGTTAAGATTAATTTAAGGTTCCTAGCATGATACAATTTGTCCAAAAATTATCTTAGTTTAATGTGATAAATTAATTCAAATGAAGTCTTTTAACAAAAACGTGTGAAAAATTGAAATAAAAATATAATAAATAAATAAATAAATAATCAATACATAAAGTTTAATTTAAGACTCTCAGAAAACTTACACTTCTCGCTTGATTATCATTTCTTAGAGTATTGATTTGGACAAAGTTTCGAATTTAATTCTTAGTAATAAGAAATTAACCCACTTTATTAGAAATGAAATAAAAAAATAATTTGATGGAGAAAAGTTTAAGTGTAAAGAGAAAAGGAGAAAATAGAGAGAGAAAGTAGGTTTAGGAGAATGAGAGAATGTCGGTTTTGGAAGTGTGAGAATGGGTAGCAAAAATTAAGAGAGTCAAGAGGCCCGTTTTAAAAACGAAAAAAGGATATTTATAAGAAAAATATGTAGCGCAACAGGTTTTATCACGCTGGCCACTTGTAACATTGACCAGCCAGCGTGACACAGGCTGTCACGCTGCGCAGCTAGCGCTAGTTTGCTTGTCACGCTGCTGCGTTAGCGCGACTTGCTGAGTCACGCTACGCTAAAACTCGTTTTTTTTTTTATATCAAATATTGGGCTTATATAAAAATCCAATAATATAAATGGGCTTTTTTTAAAAATTATTTTGTATTTTAAGAAAAATAGTAAAATTGAGTCTAATAACATCAATTGTCCAATAATCTAGAGAAGTGGGTTTTATTATTCATCATGGTGTCTTACCACAGGACCGGGGACTAAATTAGATGTCTACAATTATATTGTTATCCTATTCCCTACAACTATTAATTATTATTTCCTCAAAAGGTCAAAGGCCGAAAGGGATTCATCTCTCATGTTTTTGTTGCACTTTGTTAAGCCATTATGTATATAGTTTGTATATATTTGTAGTGTTGGGCCGTTAATGTGAAGCCCGAGTCTTTACATAGATTTTATTGAATATAATTAACAACCATGCTCAAGATAAGATGATGGTTGTGTCTCTTGCCACTTCATGGATCATTGAAACGGGAGCCTCGCACCATGTTACCGGCAATGTCTCTTTTTTACATGACATTGAATTTATCTCTCCTTGTCCCGTGGGTCATCTTGATGGAGTACATGTCATGGCATCAAAGAAGGGCCGTTTTTTCTTGGCCGAAGGAGTCATTCTAACTACTATTTTATATGTGCCTTCATTACATGGCAATTTAATTTCGGTCTCACAATTAATTGTTGATTGTACATGTCATGTTCGATTTACTGACTCACTTTGTGCTATACAGAACCAACGCTCGGGGAGCCTAATTGGAGCCGATGAGCGATGAGATGGACTCTATTTTTCCTGGCGGATTCCTACAGTATGTGCAATTAATGTTCTAGCAGTCTCGGAGTTCGAACTTTGGCACCGACATTTGGCACATCCATCTGATAGGGTCATCAAGTTACTTCCTGCTATTCGTAGTAGTTCGTCTAGTAAGCAATTAAATAAAGCATGTATGACTTGTCCTCAAGCTAAAAAATCTCGAGATAGTTTTCCTGTTAGCGATAGCAAAGCTACTTATTTATTTGAGTTGATACATTGTGACTGGTGGGGTCCGTAAAATACTCCTTCGATGACCGAAGCTCATTACTTCCTCACTTTGGTTGATGATTATTCCAGAGGTTTTTGGCTTTATTTATTGAATAATAAAACAGAAATTTATTGAAATTTTGTTCTTTTCTAGCCCTTATTGAACGCCAATTTGATGCTCATGCTAAATATGTTCGATGTGATAATGGCACTGATTTCGGTGTATGCTTCCTTATTTTGATGCTCGTGGTATTATATTTCAAACTTCATGTGTTGGTACTCCAAAACAAAATGGTCGTGTTGAGCGAAAGCATCAACATTTTTGAATGTTAGTCGTGTATTGATGTTTCAAGGGAATTTTCCTGAAATGTTTTGGGGGGAATGTGTTCTTTGGGAAGCTGAATTAATCGTACTCCATCTCTTTTATTGCATAATAAGACCCCTTATGAAGTCTTATTTGGTCATGAGCCTACTTATGATAATTTGCTTGGCTTTGGTTCGCTTTGCTTTGCTCATGATCAAAAGTGTAAATGTGATAAGTTTGCTTCTCGGAGTCGAAAGTGTATTTTTTTGGGTTATCCTCGTGCTAAGAAAGGTTGGAAATTGTATGACCTGACACGGGAAATATTTTTATTTCTCGTGATGTTTAGTTTTATGAAAATGAGTTTCCTTATGCTACTACTATTCCGAGTACTGTTGCTACAAGCGTCAATGACAAGGGTGTGGATGTTGATTTTTTGGATGATTTGGAGAATGTTTTGGAGACAAGTGAGGCTGGCATGGATCTTCCCGCCACTCCACCCCCGCCTCCTCCAACGGATCCTCCTGTTACACCTACTGTTTCTCCTACAGTTGATATAGTTGATCCCTCTCCTAGTTCTTCTTCATCACCGGAATTGGTCTGGGTAGTGGGCATCGCCAAACCCGTCCACCAGGTTGGCTCAAAGATTTTGTTGCACATACTGTACAAGAACCGAGTCCATCTTCTAGTTCATATTCTTCATCATGCTCCTCAGGTACGCCTTATCCTATAGCACATTTAGTGAATTGTACTAAGTTCTCTGCTGGCCATTATATGTTTCTTGCTGCCATACATGCAAGTGTTGAGCCTCATAATTTTAAGGAGGTCATGCAGGATCCAAGTTGGAGGGAAGCCATGTGCCTTGAAATTGAGACTTTGGAGAACAACGACACGCGGTTCATGGATCATTTACCAAATGGTAAGAAGGCTCTTGGGTGTAAATGGGTCTACAAAATTAAATACAATGCTGATGGCACAGTTGAACGTCACAAGGCTTGTTTGGTTATCTTTGGAAATCATCAGAACGAAGGTATTGATTATAATGAAACTTTTGCTCCTGTTTGTAAAATGGTGACGGTTCGGGTATTTTTAGCAGTTGTTGCGGCTAAGAATTGGGAGTTACATCAAATGGATGTGCATAATGCCTTTTCGCATGGTGATCTTGACGAGGAGGTATATATAAAGCACCCTCTTGGTTTTTCCTCTAGTCGTCCTGGTATGGTTTGTCGTTTGAAAAAATCTCTTTATAGGCTACGTCAAGCTCCTCGGTGTTGGTTTGCTAAATTAGCTACATCCTTAAAGCGGTATGGTTTTGCTCAATCTTATTCGGATTATTCTCTTTGTTGACCCATGAATTGAAAATAAAGTTTTGATGATGACTAAACACAAACAAACTTAACTAATATATACTTTGAGTTCCTATGAGATTTCACAGGTTCAAAGTGTAAGGAACTTGGAGCTAGGAACGTGACAAGTTCAAGGAGAAGTTCCTAGGCAGAATCTTGCAAAGGAACATAGAAGATAGAAGTGAAGTTCCTGAGTAACACAGTTACGTAGGAACAAGCCACGAGAATAGATATGTTCCTACAGGAACAAGCGAACAACGTCAAGGCATTTCAACGAAATATCTTGATGAAGAGAAGAGAATTTCCAAGAAGATTATGAGAATAATTTTCTAGGATCTTTGTAAATATATTGGAGTCTCAAAACTGGTTGGAACATCATATCTAGAAGTTACAACGAATCTATCCCACAAATAGGTCTAGGTTAATTTATGATATAATCTAGGTTATAATAATATTTTCCTTAATATTAGGAGATAAATATTGGGCTGATTTTACTGAAGAATAGAATGGCAGTTTAAGATTTTAATAGGTCAAATAAATGTTGTTAGGAGTCCTTGATTGTAGGAATAAAATCATGGGAAAAATAAACGGTAAAATTAGTCAAGTCAAAATCCTATTCTCCTAGTCTACATACGTTGGATGATGGAAGAAGTCATGGAGATTATGGGCGACCAAAGAACGTGGTTGAAGGCTGAAGTTTACAATGCAGAATCACTCTATAAATACTCCAAGAATATCATAAGAACAAGCGAAGAACATCAGAGAACACACTGGAGTATTAAACGAGTCTAAGTTTAAAATTGATGTTCCAGTCCAGTTTACAAGTTCTTTCATTGTATTAGAGTCTGTAATGAGTTCTAATCTGTGAGAAAAAGAGAAGTGTGAGAACTAGAGAAGAGTGGAGAAAAAGAGAAAGATAAAAGAGAGATAAAGAGTGAGAATTGAGAATCAAGTTCCTACAGGAACTGACGAGTGTAATTAGAGAATTTAGGTTGTAAAAGTTATTACAGGCCTATAATAGAAGTGGAGCTTTCTTCCTTTGGGCCAAGGAAGTTTTTCTTGTAGAAATATCTCTCATACTCTTTAATTCGCTCAAAATAGTTTAAATTCTCCATTTGAGTTCCACACATCAATTCACCCCCCTCTTGCAGTGTTCCAGTAGAAACAACAGTTGGTATCAGAGCTGGAACTCGGGAAAATCAAGCAACCTTGAAGAAGGATCCTGAAGATGAACACTCACGAGAAATTGGAGGAAGGTTACTCAACTCAAAGACCACCTATGCTTAGTGGGAAATTCTACACGTATTGGAAGAATCGAATGGAAATCTTCATCAAGGCTGAAACTTACCAGGTTTGGCGTGTAATTGAAGTAGGCGACTATGAGGTAACAAAAACTAACTCAAACAATGAAGTAGTTCCTAAATTGATTTCTGAATATGAAAAAGAAGATTTTGAAAAATGGAAATCAATGCTCGTGTTATCAAATTGCTACAATATGGTATTGGACCATATGAACACAATCGTGTCATGGGGTGCAAAACCGCTAAACAAATATGGGATTTATTACAAATAAGTCATGAAAGAACTAGTGAAGTAAAACGTTCTAAAATTGATTTGTTGATGTCTAAATATGAACGTTTTGAAATATTACCTAGAGAGTCAGTACAAGATATGCTTACACGTTTTACTAACATCACCAATGAGCTTTCTTCTCTTAAAAAAGATATACCTACTAATGAACAGGTTAGGAAAGTGCTGAGGATTCTGCCACAAGATGAAAGATGGAGAGCCAAGGTTACTGCACTCATGAAAACAAAGGATTTCACGAAATTCAATATTGAATAACTTGCTGGTTCCTTGCTGACCCATGAATTGCATCTTGGAGGCCAGAACTGGTGAGAGTTCCAGAAGCAAAGGGCTGGCCTTGAGAGCTGAAAGTGACGAATCAAAAGAAGATGATGATGAGGCAGCGTTGCTGGTCAGAAGATTCAAAAGGACTCTCAACAAGAATCGTAGTTCCTATAGGAACACGGGCAGAAAATTCACGAACAACAAAAGGGAATTCGTGTTCCATAAGTGTGGATCCTCAGAACACTTCATCAAAGACTGTCCCCTATGGGATACTGAAAAGGGGAAGTCCAAGGGCAAGGAGTATGTCAAGGAGAAGAAGGAACAAGTCAAAGAAAAATTCTACAAACCTTCTTATTCCAAGAATGATGTAAGGAAAGCAATGGTAGCAGCCAGGGGAGATTCTGAAAGCGAAGAAGATGAAGAGAAACAACCTGATGAAGAAGTTGCCAACATATGCTTGATGGCCAGAATTGATGGGAACGAGGTCCACAAAGAACTCCCTGATGAGGTGCTAGTGAGGGGGAACAACACGTGGTACCTCGACAGCAGTTGTTCCAAGCACATGACAGGTGAAAAATCTAAATTTCTCTCACTGGTAGCCTACTCAGGGGGAACTGTGACGTTTGGTGATAATCAAAAGGGTAACATAGTTGCCTTAGGTAAGGTTGGTAAGTCAAGTTCTCATGCAATAGATAATGTTTTTCTTGTTGATGGTCTTAAACATAACTTACTTAGCATCTCCCAATTCTGTGATAAAGGGAATTCTGTTTGTTTTACTAATGAGCATTGTCAAATCGTCAACAATCACCCTAATCAAGTAGTACTTGAGGGAAAACGCAAAGGGAACACCTATATCGTTGATTTACATGAAGTTCCTAAGAGTACATTCTCTTGTTTAAGTGTGATTGAGGATGATCCTCTACTTTGGCAGAAACATGTTGGACATGCTAGCCTCCACTTACTTGATAAACTTAGATCTAAGGAACTTGTTGTTGGATTACCTAATGTGATAAAATATGTGGTGCATGTGTTAGAGGCAAACATGTTAGAAGTTCTTTCAAAAGCAAAAAGTTCGTGAGCTCCACAAAACCATTGGAACTCATCCATATGGATTTGTGTGGGCCCATGAGAGTCCAAAGTAGGAGTGGTAAGCTATATTTCTTGGTAATTGTTGATGATTACTCTAGATATACATGAATTATGTTCCATCATAGCAAAGATGAAACATTTGATGAAGTTACTTGTTTTGCTAAGAAGGTTCAAAAATCTAGTGGTTATCAACTTATACATTTAAGATCTGACCATGGAAAGGAATTTGAAAATTATAAGTTTGATGAGTTTGACAGGGAACATGGTATGGATCACAATTTTTCAGCTCCAAGAACACCACAACAAAATGTTGTTGTGGAGAGGAAAAATAGAGCCTTAGAGGACATGGCAAGAACAATGCTCATAGCAAGCGGACTTCCAAGGAACTTCTGGGCAGAAGTAGTGAATATAGCTTGTTACATTATTAATAGAGTCATGATTAGGCCCATCACTAACAAAACTCCCTATGAATTGTTTAGAGGACGAAAACCTAATGTGTCTCACCTTAGAACATTTGGTTGTAAGTGTTTTGTCCATAATAATGGTAAAAGGAACTTAGGGAAATTTGATGAAAGAAGTGATGAAGCTGTGTTCCTAGGGTATGCAACTGATAGTAAGGCTTATAGAGTTTACAACAAGAGAATATTAAGTGTCGAGGAAAGTGTACATATTATTTTTGATGAAACTAGCAATAGTGTAAATAGCGTAGATACTAACGTTTTGCAGGAACATGAGGACTTTGAAATAGGGCTGGTTAGAAGAGATCTAGATGAAGAAGACTTAACATCCAATACGGAATAAGCAAGAGTTCCTGAAGATCAGTTCCACATTGAAAGGCAGAGTGGGCAGTTCCTGAAGGAACAGTGAATGAAGTTCTATACAACGCTGAACATGAAGGAACCACCACTGATCCAGAAGAAGTTCTCAGAGAAACCGGAGAGACAACAGTTCCTATCAGAGACTTCTAGCCTAAACCTTGGAAACACCAGAAATCTCATCCAACTGATCTAATTATTAGTGATATTACAAAAGGAACTCAGACCAGATCTCAAGTAAGGAACTTATGTGCCTTTAATGCATTCTTGTCCATCATGGAACCTTGGAATCATGTAGAAGCACTCGAGGATGTTGATTGGATCCAAGCAATGCAAGATGAGTTGAATCAATTTGAAAGGAACAAGGTTTGGCACCTTGTGCCTCAACCGGAACACCAGAAAGTAATAGGACTAAAATGGGTGTTCAGGAACAAGCTAGATGAGTACGGCAGAATCATCAGGAACAAGGCCAGGTTATAACCAACAAGAAGGAATTGATTTTGAAGAAAATTTTGCTCCAGTTGACAGGTTAGAAGCTATTAGAATTTTAATTGCTGTTGCTTCTTTTATGGGTTTTAAATTGTATCAAATGGATGTTAAATGTGCTTTCTTAAATGGTTTTCTTAATAAAGATGTTTTTGTGGAACAACCTCCTGGTTTTGAAAATCCTAAATTTCCAAACCATGTCTATAAGCTTGATAAGGCGCTTTATGGGTTGAAACAAGCTCCTAGAGCAT
The DNA here is from genome assembly GCA_016808085.1 of Suaeda aralocaspica. Taxonomy (NCBI): domain Eukaryota; kingdom Viridiplantae; phylum Streptophyta; class Magnoliopsida; order Caryophyllales; family Amaranthaceae; genus Suaeda; species Suaeda aralocaspica. The sequence continues at coordinate 369,329 of PYUH01000358.1, read as the reverse complement.
GGTATGAGAGGTTGTCAAAGTTTCTTTTGGAAAATGGTTTTAAGAGAGGAATAGTTGATAAACTTTGTTTATAAAATCTAAAGGAACTGATTTTCTCATTGTTCAAGTTTATATTGATGATATAATATTTGGTGCTACTAACGAATTTTTGTGTCAAGAATTTACTAATCATATGAGCAGGGAATTCGAAATGAGCTTAATGGGTGAGTTAAATTTCTTTCTTGGCTTGCAAATCAAGCAAACTGAGAAAGGAACTTACATTCACCAACAGAAGTACATTAAGGAACTCCTCAAGAAATATGGCATGGGAACATAAAAAATGAACCATACTCCTATGAGAACTAACTTCAGATTGGATGGGGATCCCAGTGGAACAAGTGTGGATCAAAAGCTATATAGAGGCATGATAGGTTCCTTATTGTACCTAATTGCTAGTAGACCAGATATTGCTTACAGTGTTGGTGTTTGTGCTAGGTTCCAAGCAAATCCGAAGGAATCACACTTAACAGCTGTCAAGAGGATATTGAGATATTTGAAAGGAACTGATGATCTATCCTTATACTATCCTCACTGTGACACATTTGAGTTAACAGGATTTGCAGATGCGGACTGTGCAGGTGACTTGGTAAATAGAAAAAGCACATCAGGTATGATTCAGTTCCTTGGAACATGTTTAGTTTCTTGGAGTTCCAAGAAGCAAAACATTGTTGCTTTATCCACTGCTGAAGCAGAATATGTAGCTGCCGCTGCATGTTGTTCCCAAGTGCTTTGGATAAAACAACAACTAAGGGACTTTGGTATTATCTATAATTGCATTCCTATTTATTGTGATAATACTAGTGCTATATGTATTTCTAAAGATCCAGTTCACCACTCACGTGTCAAACACATTCATATTTGTCATCATTTTCTCAAGGGTAATGTAGAAAAAGGTTTGATAAAACTTGAATTTTGTCAAACTGAAAATCAAATTGCAGACATCCTAACAAAGCCGCTGAATAGAGAAAGATATGAGAAGATGAGAATGGAACTCGGATTGATAAAATTGCAATAAAAGCCATGAAGTTCCTCCAGGTATGTCATTACTTGTAACGAAGTTCCTATGTGCATTTTTAATCACAAATCTTGTGCGAAAGCATGTTCCCGCAGCAACTTTGATATAACTCGCAAATGTCTATCAATATTATCCTTAGTGTCATGATTGCTTGTCTAAGATGATTAAATTAGATGGTTTGCAATGTGTTCTCTCTTTTCACGTAATATATATTTCCTTTTAATTTTATTTTTCCATAAATTAATTTTTGTTTCCAGAAATTAATTTCTTTTCATAATTGTTTCAAATTCCTACCTTATAGGATGTACATATTTAAGTTTTAAATCTTAAATTCCATGAACAAAATTTTGCAACCAATTGCACGTAAATAGGGGGAATGCATCTAGAAGGAAGTTACCAAAAGATACCAAATTCACCATCCTAAATACATGCACTACTTTTCCCTTAAATACCCATCTAATCAACCCACTACTCACACCTCACTTTCACTCTCAACCGTAAAAACTCTCTCCTTTACTCACTTTTCACTTTCTCACTCTTCAAAACCCCAAAACTTTAAACCTTAAAACTCCTCATTAACCATGGATACTCAACACTCATCTTCACTTGAAACCGAAATTCAAACCCCCAACACCAAACCCACGCAACGACCGGCCGAAAAACTCGCCGGAAAATCCGAAACCAAACCGAGTTCCACCATGACTGAGAAAAAAATAAAAAGGGACGAAGTCGAACCAACGAATGAGGATGAAGACGTCGGTGTTGGGGATGACTCCGTAAAATCGCTGGAGGTAGAAGCAAGTAAGTATGGTCCGGGTTTGTTTTTAGACTTAGATTGGTGTAGTTCGGTACGTTATGTGGCGTTATTGGATGTTGTCGATAATCAGGGGTGGATTAAATTGCTAAGTCAACATGGAATTGATGATACGTATCCTAGAGTAATCCAAGAATTCTGTGACAACTATCGATTTGCTAAATGAACTATCACTAGTTCCGTGAATGATGTTGAGATTTCATTTGATGCTGATTATTTGGCTAAGTTGTTTGAGGTTCCGAATGAGGGCTATGATAATTACTTTAAGGGGAGGTATAATTTGAAGATAGGGAAGGTAGGAAAAGATGAAATTTTGACTAAATTAGGAGGAAAGAAGGGAGTGAATAAAATTGATCACAATTCGCTTTCACCTCTTGAAAAGTTAATATTTAATAGGAGAATTGTGTTCCCACGAACACAGAAGAGGAATGAAGCAAATTTGTTGGATTGTGCGGTTATTTATTGTCTTTTGTTTAATGTTCAAGTAAAATTTCCCAAGCTTGATGATTTCTCACTTGGATCACACTGTTCCAAGTGGATTGAAAGTTGGTTATGGAACTTTGCTAACAAAAATTTTCAAAAGCTTTAATGTTCTATTAGAGGGGTATGGGAAGGTTGGCATGAAGAAGGAGCAGTACATTCACGTTTCTTTCATGAATGGACTGAATTTGGGTGTTTTACGTGGGCAAACTCAGTGGTACACTGAGTTTTTGAGGTTAGAGGAGAAAAATAAGAGGGAGGAAGAAGAAAGGTCAAAGGTGAGGAAGAGTAGGAGACTTCTAAACAAGTCTGATAGTGAGACTACTGAGATTGAGGTTCTAGGTCCTGGGAAGACGGAGCAGTTGGAACAGTTCCTCAAGGAACTTCAGGAGAAACAGTAGGATGTTGAAGGTCAAGTCCTTATGATGAGACAGGCCTTGAGTTCCTTTATCTTGTCTTATAACAAGAAGCATACAGAAATCATGGCATGCCTTGCAGAGCTAAAAAATGCGAAAGGAACTCCATCTGCTCCTGCTGGAACTACTCTTGCTGAAGGTGAAGGAGGAACTCAAGTTGAAAAAGCAGCACCAGAAGAAGAAGTTCCCAGCACTTCTGTTCCTATGGACACAGCCCCTACCTCAGTTCCTGAAGAAACCTCAGATGATCTTGTTCCTCTAGACATTGTCCCTGCCTCTTAAGCCTTTTATGTCCCACTCCTTCTTAGTTGCATTTTCTTTATTTGAACTTATTTCGATATGGTTGTAATATTTTGTCTTGGATTTCTATTTTCTTCAGTTTTTATTTTTTCTTTATTTTCGTTGTTTTCTTTCTTTTCTTTTCAATAATATTATTATTAGTTATGGGTAGCGAACCTTTTTCTTGCTTTTTTTTTATTTTTGAGAACATATCTGTCATACTTCTATTTTTGATTCTTTAGATGCATCTTGATGGCTAATATTGTAGATTGCTGCTTGAGAAACATGTTAAATTTCCAAAAGCGGAGATTCGACCATTATACATGAAATAATGGTGCTGCGATGAGAAGTTCCAAAAGGAATGTAGTTATGTGTTTTGATGATGCCAAAAGGGGGAAGAGGAAGGCAAAATAAATTGCAAGATAAAATCAAGTCTGAATCCTAACTCTCTCTCACTCTATTAAAAACCTGCAAAATTCTAAGTATATAAACCTAGTCTTAGTCTTAGTTTAGTGTACATACTTTATCTTCTTAAAATCAAAAATATGTTCTTTATATTTTTATGTTTTTATTGCTTTCATTTTTCTAAGTTTGTTTGCCTTGGTTTGTCATCATCAAAAAGGAGGAAATTGTTGACCCATGAATTGAAAATAAAGTTTTGATGATGACTAAACACAAACAAACTTAACTAATATATACTTTGAGTTCCTATGAGATTTCACAGGTTCAAAGTGTAAGGAACTTGCAGCTAGGAACGTGACAAGTTCAAGGAGAAGTTCCTAGGTAGAATCTTGCAAAGGAACACAGAAGATAGAAGTGAAGTTTCTGAGTAACACAGTTACGTAGGAACAAGCCACGGGAATAGATCTATTCCTACAGGAACAAGCGAACAACGTCAAGACAGTTCAACAAAGTATCTTGATGAAGAGAAGAGAATTTCCAAGAAGATTATGAGAATAATTTTCTAGGATCTTTGTAAATACATTGGAGTCTCAAAACTAGTTGGAACATCATATCTAGAAGTTACAATGAATCTATCCCACAAATAGGTCTAGGTTAATTTATGATATAATCTAGGTTATAATAATATTTTCCTTAATATTAGGAGATAAGTATTGGGATGATTTTACTGAAGAATAAAACGGCAGTTTAAGGTTTTAATAAGTCAAATAAATGTTGTTAGGAGTCCTTGATTATAGGAATAAAATCATAGAAAAATAAACGGTAAAATTAGTCAAGTCAAAATCCTATTCTACTGGTCTACATATGTGGGATGATGGAAGAAGTCATGGAGATTATGGGCGATCAAAGAACGTGGTTGAAGGCTGAAGTTTACAAGGCAGAATTACTCTATAAATACTCCAAGAATATCAGAAGAACAAGCGAAGAACATCAGAGAACACACTTGAGTATTAAACGAGTCTAAGTTTAAAATTGATGTTCCAGTCCAGTTTACAAGTTCTTTCATTGTATTAGAGTCTGTATTGTGTTCTAATCTGTGAGAAAAAGAGAAGTGTGAGAACTAAAGAAGAGTAGAGAAAAAGAGAAAGAAAAACGAGAGATAAAGAGTGAGAATTGAGAATCAAGTTCCTACAGGAACTGACGAGTGTAATTAGAGAATTTAGGTTGTAAAAGTTATTACAGGCCTATAATAGAAGTGGAGTTTTCTTCCTTTGGGCCAAGGAAGTTTTTCTCGTAGAAATATCTCTCATACTCTTTAATTCGCTCAAAATAGTTTAAATTCCGCATTTGTGTTCCACACGGCAATTCACCCCCCTCTTGCAGTGTTCCAGTAGAAACAACACTCTTTTTACTCTACATCGGGATCATGTGCAACTTAATGTTCTTGTTTATGTTGACGGTCTTATAATTGTTGGAAATGATTCCATAGCCATTTGTGCCTTTAAAAGTTACTTGAGTGATTGTTTTCACATGAAAGATTTGGGTCTTTTGAAATACTTTCTTGGTATCAAGGTTGCTTGTAGTCCTGAGGGCATTTTTCTTTGCCAACGTAAATGAGGTTGTTTGGTATCGAGGTTGCTTGTAGTCCTGAGGGCATAATAATAATCGTGATGGTTAACAACTAGTACAAAGTTGCCGCAATGAGGTTGCGGTTGACTTGAATAGTCCGCAATATAACTGCGTTCACGACTGCAACAAAAGTAAAAATAAGTTATTGGAGAGCTTGGCTATGACATACTGATATAGGTGCATTATTAGTGATAGGAACACGATAGGGGTGGGGTTACACTTCTTTCTTCAATATTTTACTCAATATCACCATGTTAAGCCTTCGAATGTCCATTATTTACTCTTCATACGAATCAGTTGTTCAACATTTAGACCTTATTAAAGCTCAATATCCATTAAAATGCTACAAAGCACACATAAACATACCTGGAAGATTAATATCGAAATATAAACAATAATGGCTCAAAAAGGTTAATATTATGGAGAAAATATGATCAATAGCACATGAATATGACATATAAAATGTGAATATTATTCTGTGGTCAATTATATTGCATATGCATAAAATTGTATAAAAATATAGCAAGAGTCATAATTGAACGTCTTATTCTTGTGTAAATGATGCAGGTTGTCGCACACCTCTCAAAAATAACCAAACAACACTAACTAATATAGGTAAGAAAGTAGGGATTGAATCCTCAGGGAAGTGATTAAATTCTATTAGTTCTAAAAAGTCTAACTGTACAATGGACCTTTGTGGAATTCTAGCTAAACTACTAAAAACTAGAGAAAACAATGAAGAACTAAAACTAAGGAAAATAGCGAGAAATTACGAATTAAACTCTAATAATGGAAACCTAGGACGGTCGGTTCACTATGAACAATCAACAAACTCATAAAACATTCATTAATCAATTCATTAACTTTCATTGAACTAGGGCTCACTAATCCTCTCGAACTTAGACTCCTTCAAAACTCCTTTACTGGCTCTCGCTCGCATAAATTCGTTTTTGCCTATTATTTAGTGGTCTTATTGTGGTAATCTTACCTCTCGACCTCGATTTCAACAATTACGTAACTCACAACTAAATCTGGCCACAATTTAATTGCAATCAATAATAATCAATGATAGGAATTCAATTAATAATTAAGAGTTAATTAACGAACATAAAACTAATTCATAACATGTTCATAGATCCCACAACCCTTGAAAAGAAGACTACTCACACATGATTATAAAAACTAAAACAAAAACAAATTTAATAAACATTATCATAAACATATATAAATTAACTAGAATTTAAAACTAATATTAATTACTAGAAATTAAACTAATTAATTAAACTAACAAAACAAACTAAATTACACTAGAAACTAAATAAACTAAATTAAAAACTAAAACTAAAAGAAATTGAAAGAGAGAAAGGAAAGAAATTGCCAAAGAAATTTTGAAGTGAATTAACTTGAATTGAATTGTTGATGAACAAAGAAAAACTAACTACTAATTCTAGAGAGAGAAAGAGTTTAGGATTTCTAATTATAAAATATGACAAAAAACTAGTTAGGGTCATGCCCCATTATCCTAGCCAACCCTTATAATATATGGGCTTCGATTAAATTGAGCCCACGAACAGAAATCGGACGAAACAAACTCGCGAACCACAAACTAGGGCCCTTGCACCCGCAGTAAACAAATAGCAACTCCTCCATGCGCCTGCAACTCCTTTATTTCGCGAATTATTATGGGCCTGATCTATGTTGCGGGCGCATAGAACAAAACTCCTTTCAAGGCTGTGCCCGCATGGATTATTCTGAGCAACTTTTTGATGAACCTTTTATTTCTCCACTCGATTCCTTCAAATCTCCTTTTGTAGCTTCTCGTACCTTAGCACGCATCCTGAGGCAATTCCATTTTGAATTGATTTAGCTTCTAGTGACTTCATAACTCCCTATTACGCTCCTATAACATATAAAACAATTCGAAAACGCGCGTAATAACCGATGAAGCATAAAATAAACATTAAAAGCTCTAGAAATCAACTAAAACCGCTAAAAACCACTCCAACTCATAATTTTACACTAAGGAATGATATTTAATCAAAATAAAGCCACAAACTCAGTAATTAAGCATAAAAATTGACCGAAAACGAGGGAAAAACGTTATATGAAACATGTATATCAATATATGAACCTGAAGTTACTTAAAAGGTCATAACCCCTGAAGGGTGACACGAGGAAACAAAGTGTGTACATGAGCTAAGAAAATTTAGTTTCTACATTATATGTTACTTAGATAATCCATCATGAAATTATTAATACATAACTTATATATTTTCTTTTGGGTGGATATTATTGATACTAAACTCTAGATGAGTATTGATGACGTAGAGATATATAAGTAGGTTTGTTTTACTCATTTCCCAGTAGTGAATGAGAAATCATATGGTTAAATGATAACACGCATGCTTATATATAAAGTTTTTGTCATTGCAATTCTTGTAAAGGTTCATAAGAATTGCAAACATGCATGAGTACATAATATTCCTTTTATTAGTAAGAAAACATTGAGCGCGATATAGTGAAAGAAAATTAGTTTAACAAATATTAATTATGCCCATACTTTAATGCCTAGTTTGATACGTACATTAATGTAAATATCAACGATTAAACTGATGGAAGTGGCCATACGATAATTGAATATTTTGTATGATACCATCTTAAAGATAAATATGAAAATTTTCATTGCATTAACGGTAAACCATTTCTATATGCTCCAATTAAAATTTATGTCCCGAGAGGACGACACTAGTTGCTAGTTAATCTAGTGCACGCTTGAAGTGTGTAAGAAAGGAGCAGCTAATGACAATGACAAATTTGGGGAAGTAATAAATCCCATTAGATTTCTAGAAGCAATCAATGTAAGTGAAATTCATATTTTCCATGTTTATATAAAAGACTGTAGAAGAGTATGAAAGTCTGACAAGATTACTATGCATATATTTAGATTCTACATAATACTCTAGCAGAGTATGAGTTATTATTGGATCAAATTATAGTTGATTGTCTTGCCAAGTGGAAAAAGAAATACATGTTATTATTCTTATATCACTTCATACTCATGGCCATGCACAAAGCAGTATATATCTAACAAAGTAATTACTAGTGTTGGAAAACTAACTAGAATTTACATTTGAAAAAGTGATTGGATGTGATAATTAGATAGGTCATCTGGGTTTAACAAATAATACCTGATACGTGAAAACCTAAGGTTTCATTTTATAATGTGGTGACACTATCTCAATGTGAGATATATGAAATAAATTGAATGGCAACACATAACATCGGGATTGAGCTATATTTGGATTAGAAACCTTGATAGTATGGTACTAATTACTCAACATTTCCACATACAACTTGTATTTGGGGGCTTCTGGTTACCTAATAGTTGACAATAATATATAAGTTATTTTGTTGAACTTCTGGTCACATATTACTCTTTTGTATGAAAAAAAAGTTTCCTAGTGACCCAGAAGATCACCATTGTGAGATTACGAGCAAGTTTATATTTATATAACAATTCTTTCGATTGGGGATATTATATGTCAGCACATAAGAAATAGCAAAAGAAGGAAAGTCAACTGCACAACCTATATCTCCTCATTAATATTGGTCTCTTGAAAAGAACAAATGATGGAAGATATTTATTATAAAGGCATATGTATATATATGTATTATGCAATGTACAATTAATGAAGAAATTTTTTTCTCTAAAATTGTTCTCTAGAAGAGATAAAAAAATTTTGTTTTTGTTTTTGTTTTTTGTTTTTTTTTATAAGTCTTTTGAGTGATAAATTTTGTTGACTATATATGATCCTCTCAATGAAATAAATTCTATTGCAAATCTATATACTAAGTTGGTCAAGAATTATGGTGCCCCTATATATAAGATATTTTACCAAGTTAGGGGTAAAAAATTAGAGTATATTGGCAAAATTGACAAATTGATGGTCCTTGTAATGGTTAGTTGAGAGTTATACAAACATACATTTTGATCATATCATGTGAGTACATTGAGATAAAGCTTGCCAATTTAACTTGAATTACTACACTTGAAGTGTAGTTTGTAAGACCAGTTCCAAACTAATGATATGGTATATGGTAAGATAGTGCGGTTGACACTTTTAATAGTGTTTAATAGTGTAATAGTATACTAATACCATGGTGTATGAAATACTCTGCAAGTTATGTAGATATCTAAATTATTATAATAGATTGTCTATGATATAAGAAAAGAAATGATGGTACCAATGGGAAATTTGTTCAGATATCATCATCAAAATAGCATCAATGCAAATTATAAGTATATCTTGAAGCACATTATCATACAGTATATGATGGAATCGATATATAACATGCATATTGATACAGGCTATCGCATACTTAATCAAAAGTAACCTACAACTCTAACTAACGCAGAAGCAGGGATCGAATCCACAAGGAAGCAATGAATTTCTACTAATTCTAAAAAGCTATTTCATTATAAATGGGTCTTTGAATTGGTAATGATCTAAGACACTAACTACTACAAAAACAGAAATTAAACACAAAAATATATTAATAAACTAAGCCTAGGACATCGGTTCACCACAAATCATTCAATGAATTGACTAACTATTAATTAACAAATTAATGACTTTCTGAATTAAGGCACACTAATTCTCTCGAATCTAGACTCCTTTAAAACTCCTCTAACAGCATTCGCTCACTTAGACTCGTTTTGCCTATTATCCTTGTAATTTAATTGTGGTAATCTTACCTCTCGGCATGAATTTCGAATAAAATCAGACAAACAATCAAACCTGGCCAGAATTTAATTGAAAGCAATATAAACTGATAATAGGAATTAAGAAATAACAAAAATCATTTTAATTAATCACCAATCAAAACATTAAAATTAGTTCATGGATCCCCTAGCCCTAGATATTAAAATACTCACACATATTTAAAACTATGAAAAACAAATCAATAATAGAAACTAAAACTAAAAACATAATTAACAATTAAAAAACTAATTAATATGAACTAAACAAATTAAAAACATAAATCCTAGGGCATTAAAACTAAATCTAACCAATTAACTAAACTAAAACTAAAATAATACTAAAAATATAAACTAATATATAAACATAAACTAAGAACATATATTAAATAACAATAAAAGAGGAATTGAATGAAAACCTGAAATTGTAATGATTGAATGATTGAAGGTCTCTACAATTTAGAGAGAGAAAACTAGAGTTTAGGATTTAGAAAATATGATAAAAAAGGCGTCCGTTAGTTTACGAGTACAAGCTATTTATATTAAAGCCCAAAACAAGAGAAAATTTTGGAGAAAAAGCTTCATAGCAGCGTGCCTGAGTCACCCGGGCTAAACGCACCTACCCGGGCGCACGACTCTCCGACCTGGGCGAATAGCAAGGGCGATCGTTTTCTCTTCATTCTTGCTCGTTTGCTTCTAATTCCTTCTCTAATGCTTCCTAAACTCTACCAAGGCTTCAATTCGCAAATGATCTCCAACTCTCCACTAACTCTCCAAATGCTCCAAAATGTCTCGAAATATGATGATATCATCAAAACCTGCAAAATATCGTAAAAACACAAAAAGCACTCGAAATGGCAAAAAATAGTAAAAACGGCTCAAAAGAGCCACGTTAGAGCTAAAAATCATTCAGGATCGAGGGTAAGACACGTATAGAATATCAACTTATCACATATGTAGAAGGAATGGACTTGTGAATAAGGGATTAGAAATATATGTCCATTTTGATGTCGAGACGAAGCTAAGATAATAAATCAGAATTTTACCATGGACCAAAAGTCCAACGAAATATGAACGCTATTAATCAAAATTTTATAATGGATTAGTAGTCCAACTAGAAAATGGATTTCTGAAATCTACCCTGTACAGTGTTTTAGATTTATTTACATGTTTGCGTCATAGATTTATTTGCATGTTTGAGTCATAGATTTATGCATTACTCATTGTATGTATAGGATGGAGTTTTATGCATTACTCATCGTATGCATGCTGTCTCATATATAATCATGAATTCACATACCATTTATATGCATTAGTTCTATGCAATACTTGTGGTATACTGGTATATGTGAAGGTTTGTGGTATGACAAGTATATAATCATGATGAAGACTTACGAGAAGAAATTTATGCTCCAATGTGCTAATAATTGTCATGAAACTTTATATGATAGCAATACAGTAGCATGTAATAAATCATGCTTGAAAATTTCCAGAAAAAACCTATATACTATTTATTCAAATATGTAGTCCTTTAGATTCTATATTTTGAATATAATAACTAGTGGACAGGGCTGGACGTTGCCCCAAGTCATGCATTTCGTTTCTAATTTTTAATGTTTTTTGTCAATGTGGTTTAAGTTATAATTTGTTAAAAATATAATGTTAAAATAGCAATACAACAATCGTTAAAGTTATAAAATGAAATGTAATACTACATGTGTAAGTATTTTGGAGTCTATGTTTATCTTCATACAATACGCGATTTGAAAAATTAGTATTGTAAAGAAATTATCGCAAGCTGATTGTTGTTATTGATGAGAGAGATAAATAAAGCATTGGAGCATACATAATAACGTGCATGTCCAACGTGTCATTGGTAGTTTATGGCTATTAAAATGATGATAGAGATAAATAAAGCATTGTTTGATAACAATAATACATATATATATATATATATATATATATATTATATATATATATATATGTGACAATAAAAACATTTGGTTGAGTTGGTAATTGACTTAGATGACATAGGAAACGTCATGGGCTCAATTCTTGTTGTTATTACGTTTTTGGGTATATTGTATAAGTTATTGCATACGTGGAGCAAAGTTGGCAAGAGCTTGTACACGTGGCGCTATGTTAGCAAGAGCTTGCCATGTGAAGCAATGAAAGTGAAAGGTGAGGGGCTTACGTGGTGCACCAACGTTGTTCGAAACGCCTTTTAATATATTGTATGATAATGTTGATGTTGTTATCAGACTTCCGAAGAGTATTGGTGACTATGTTATTGACATATCGACCAAAATTTTGAGTATATGTGATTTAATCAAATTTTGTATGCATTGGAGAACTATTTTATGAAATATTTATACCTCCAAAAATAATAATGAGATAACTTTTTTTGTTACAATCTTATAATTAAAAAAAAATCTTCTTATGGTCCAGAAGATCATGAGTAAAGTATGTAATTACTTAAGTTATTTTACTAATATTTAAGGTTGTACATTAATATTGATGATTTGATGATACCATGAGTTGCCATAGATTATGATAAATATTTGGTTATAAAAACTACTTTATATGACTTTTTGGAGAGGACATAATTTGAACTTTAAGGAAACTTGAAACACAAACATCAAATGTATGAGATTAGTAAGTGCAACATATGGATTATTTTCACAAGTCGAGAGAAACGAAGATTCTTTATAATTGAAGATTTAAAGAATCAGGTTCAATTAGGGAGGTTTGACTATCAAGGAATGTTATTCTACTACAAGTATGAAGTTAGTAAGACATTTGATTTATTACATTGAATATCTCAAGTTATGCATTAGTCAGGCGGAGAAAATACACGTTGCATTCTTTTTTCCCTTAACCATGGTTTTGTCCCCCATCGTGTTTTCCTGGTAAGGTTTCTAACGAGACAGCAATTCTAGACGTCTTACCAAAGTGTTGTACTCTTTCTCCTTTACTAGCTTCTTATCCCATTGGGTCTTTCCTAGTAAGGTTTTGAAAAAATTGTTTTTGATAATCCCACCTTTCACAAATTGAAAATAACAAGCCCATCTTTACATTATCCTAAAAAAGTCCCACCTTTAATAGTATTATTCTTTTAAAGGACCTTTTTACCGGTGACCTACACTTTAGGTTACCATTTCTTTCCTTTTTATTTTAAACTGATTTTGTTGTTTTTTTCTTTTTGAATTATAAATTTTCTCCTTTCTTTCTTTCCTTCTTCTTTAATTACTTCTCAAGGCCACTGTCAAAAAAAAATAATAAAATAATAATAATAATAATAATAGTAAATAAATAAAATAAAATCTGGAGCCTTTTAATTTATTTCCTCAAAAAGTTTTGCGTTTGCCAATGCACTTAAGTATAGTAGAGTTGGGATTGTTTTTTATTAAGCTGCCAAAAAAATAAATTATCAAGGGGAATCTATGGATGCTAGCTTTTATTTGGCGTTTTGGTTCCTACTATGTATCTTAAATCAATTGTTACAATACATTAACTTTTGGTTGTTTAGTTGAAAATTTTGGTTTAAATGTTAAGGTGAATCAATTGTTACCAACACCACACTTCCTTTCCCTGAAGTCGAAACCCACCACCAACATCACACTTCCCTAAACTCAAATTGGAACCCAACATAACCCTAGGTTGCCAAGAGAGCACCACCACCCTCTTTGGCATTCGGTCTATCGTATTAAATTTTATCTAACCACCTTCACCGGTGGTTTTGGGTTTAGTAATTGGGCCACAACATATTTTGGATTTAGTTTGTCGTACAGAAAATGGGATGTTCGTAGGATTGGTGATAGTGATTATAGTTTATGGGTGGCAGCTACGAGGGAGGCTTGTGGAGTCTGTTGGAGGCCGGTTACTGAGGTTGGTCAGTTGGTGGCTTGAGAATCAAACCAATTAGTTTGTAATTTAATGAGGCTTTTTCAAATTAATGCACACAAAGATATAGTATGTATTTTTGTAAAAACAAAATTAAAAGCTCATGATCAATCATATACAAATATGTGTCATGTTAACCTATTTAATAAGTCACCAACAATCAAGGACCAATAATTGAATATAGAATAGAAAGGATGGGCTGTTAAGAGATAATGCAAAAGTAGGCCCGTTATATTCAAATTTGTGAAAGGTAGGATTATTAGAAGCAATTTTTCCTAACGTTTTAACGAGGCACACTTTCAAATAATGGACATTCAAGGGGGCGTGTTATGTAATACAAAGTATTAATGGGTAGATACCCATTGGTTTAATTTACCTAGGCTTTTTCTATTACTTAGGCATCTTGAGTAATCTAAATGTTGGTATTCCATGTCTCTTCATGCACATACACTTTTAAAATACCACTATGTTTATATATATGTATGTATCTTTCTATCGATGGAGTAAATAAGATAGAAATAATCTTCTCCTTCATATTACTCTTTACGTAATCCATCTGTTTCATAAAAATTGAAATACAATTTTTTCCAATCCAATAACACAAAGTATGGAGTACATACTAAGGCAACTAAGTTCACTCTTAATATGTGTGCAAGATTCCAGTAGTAAAATATTTATGAAATGAAAGGAGTACTTAGTTACATGAAGAGTGGGAGACAATTGCTTTTTTTTTTCTTTCTTTTTCTCCAAAATATTTCATCGGTACTATATTATGTGGATTGCGATTTAAGAAAATATTTTATTGAAGTTATTTGACATGAAACGAATAAAAAATGCACCTACCAGAATTGGTAGGGTTAATGCCTCCAATATGCCAGTGTTATCTTCGTCCATGTAGTTGGTATCACCAAGCCGCCAGGCGTATTATCTCATGTAGTTGATATCACCAAGCCGCCAGGCGTGTTATTTCATGTATTTGATATCACCAAACTCATGGCCAATTATTTCTTGCCTCCCAAACTTCCCTTTACTCCCAAACTTTCCTTAACTTGCATAAAATTCTTACCTTCCATATTTTCATGAAAGTTTGGGAGTAAAGGGAAGTTTGGGAGGCAAGAAATAATTGGCCATGAGTTTGGTGATATCAACTACATGAAAATTAAGATGTATAGAAATGAATATGAAATAAAGAGTTATAAATCACTAAATTAAAGTGAGATGAAATAAGCTTTAAAAAGTCCGAAAGAACAGTGCTAAAGCAATTTGTATTTGTACCCCCGGCATTGAAATGTAAAGGGCACTGTATGAGCGCGCACTAAATCTGTAAACAGTCAACGTTCAACTAATATATTGTTAATTCAGCTTCTTTTGATTATAACCAAACAATTTAGCTTGCACATTTAAATTGATTTTGCTTTCATTTAATATGAGTTTAGGTAATAATTTTCATTTTTTGAACAATTGCGCTAAATTCTTCCGGAAAGGGGGTCAATTCATTGTTAGCAAAGGTAAAAACATGGAATTGAGGATCCCAAAAATTGATGGCGGCATGAAGGAAATCCCAATTGATACGAGCTTGCCTCAAAGAAAACAACGCATCCAGATGATAAGCATTGAATTCAAGGCGTTCCTCTACAGACAAAGAAGAAATCCAACGGTTTAACTCACGAATGAAGTTTTGAGACATTCTTTATCTCCTTCTTTTCTCTCTAACAAAGAAAACTTTTGTAAGGGATTTTGTTTGATGAATGTATGATTGTTCGTTCATATATTTAACCAACATGGTCACTAGGCAACTTCCTTAAATTCGTTTTGAGAAATAATAAGAAATAAAGCAGCGTTTCAGTTTTAGTCGCGCTAACGTGACAGCGCGACAAGGTTTACAACGCTATGACAGCAGCGTGGCAACACTAGTCATGCTACGCACGTAGCGCGACAATTTTGATAGCGCTCCAAATGCAGCGTCCCAAATCCTCCTGCGCTGCATAAAACTTCCATAATCAGCCCATTTGAAAGATTCTTTCCATTCTTTAATTATTTTAGGCGATTTTATTTCTTAAACATCTTTAAAATTAACTTTTCAAATCAAATTTATTTAAGGAAAATGAGATATGCCCCCCTTCCCTGCTAACTAATTTTGGTGATTATTTTTTCGGGAGTGAGTCAGATTAATCCTCCAATACTTTACAAAAAAATAAAATATATGCCCCTGGTTTTCAAATACTAACATAAAAAGCCCAAGGCTTACATATGTTTATAAATCCATGATTACAAAATATTAAGGCTAAAATGAGATAAAACAAACAGAAAATTAAGTTTGAGTTAAAACTACGAATACAACTGTCAACAAATTACATACGACCAAAAGCTATTGTGGTGGCCCATAGTCAAAGAAATAATGCATAGCACCAGTGCGAGGAGTATAAGAATCAGTAGAATGTCTTCGATCCTCCTGCTGCATTTGAGTGTTGATCCTTGGTGGTTCATACGACGAAAATCGCCCCATCTCATAAGGAACTCTTGGATATGGCCCTTGGCCTCCACCATAATAATCCCATTCTTGAGCTTGGGACCACCCGCCACCTTGACCATGGTTATAATAGCCAGCATAAAGATCATATCCTTGTTGCGGGTTGACTTGTTGACTACTTCCTCCCTCGTCTCTATTAGGCTCCTCTTGAGCTCTATTTTCATGTTCAAGGATCGGAGGCCGCATTTGTTGACCACTAGTCGGACCTTCCGTAAAAGAGGGACGCCTGTAATGGCCACCCGGAGGACGAGGGGGACGAGGAGGACGAAATGTCCCATGTGTTGTATAACGCGGCACAACGTCCTAACAAAGAAAATAATGCACAAAAATTACCCATAGGTGATAAAGACATGAAACTAGAAATAGGGGCAACACATAGGGAAACCTACCCTAGCCTTGGTGACGCTCTGGCACGCAAAAGCATGTTTTGTCTTCCTATAAGCAGTGCGAAACGCATTCAATACTTTGATGACCTTGTTTGTAGTTGTCCTAGACACCTGCGATTAAACAAGTTATTTAAAATTAACATCGAAAAATGTCAGTAATAATAATAGTAAGAGTCGAGTAAAGATAAGGATAAACCCAAGGCTTACCATGTCGACATTCTCAGGGATATAAGGAAAATCTTCTTCCTCTTCCTCAGCAAATGGCATGGTGTCATCAATCAAATTGCCGAAACCATAAATGTATTTGATATTTCGTTCAGGAACTTGCCAGCCCTCAATATCATCATTCTTTGCACATATAAACATATAAACAAATAAACATATATTAAAAATGCAAATGCGTGAAAAAGGGAAAGGAAAGGTAAGATACCCTAACAAATGTTGGAAAAGGACGTAGCCGAGCCTGAACCCAATTTTTGTAATTAACACCAGCAAAAACTAACTCCCGAGCTGTGAGTCCTCTCAAAAAATCATCCATAGAGGTAGCGGGAACCTTACTCGAGTCTAAGATGAAGACAGGTGGATCCATGGGAGCTAAAGGAATAGGAGAATAAGTTTGACGTACAACATGTTCTCCTAAAAACCAAACAAGTTGCCTACATCCTTTCAAAAGGATTCTGGCTTCCTCAAGAGGTGGTGAAACCTGCACTCCAGGGCTAATATCTGGTATCCCGTCCCATGGACGAAAGATAATCTACAACAGAAGGAAAATTAAAAATCATTTATTGTAGTTATAAATATATATAAATGTATATGTACAATGAGTCCTTACTTGCTCTTCAGGAAGGTTATAAATCGATTGGCGTATTACATCTGTCTTATGATGAATGTTAAGCCGTCTTCCCCATCTGCGGCTCACCGGGAATCTCTTAGGTCGGTCATTTATTAGGGCAAGAGTTGGGAAATGTTCAAAGTACCACACCTGAAAAGAAAAGGTTAAAAAAAAAAGCAAAATATGATGCAAATAAGTGGATAAGCACATTGTAAAAGAATTTGTTACCTCAATAATTCGAGGAATGCCTCCTAGGGAAGCTGGGACACATTCTCTCTTTAGCGGGTCATCCATGACTCGGGATGTCTTACGCATTTCAGATATTAAATGCACATAACCCGCTTTCCCCCAGCAATAATCTTTGATNCGGCAATAATCTTTGATTCCTTACAAATCTGACAATAACGGGATAAGAGAAAAGGCCACTCGTTGCCCTTTGTCTGTTGAAAAGGTAATGCCAATCAAATATAAAAGGAAGATCCTAGCTCTTTGAAGGGAAGTGGTTTCTGCCATAATGTCTTCATTGGCTAGAGCATCCGACAATTCACTCCAAGGGAAAACTCTCATACAATTTTAATCGAGTGTAGATTGGCCCAAGTAAATCACCTATCATTGGCTCTTTTCCTGTCATTCCTTCATTAGGGATGATATCCATACCCGCCAAGGGTAATCCAGTAATCATCCCATAATCGAAAGGAGTTATAGCCATCTCTCCCCATGGGAAATGAAAGGTGTTAGTTGTATCCCAAAACCATTCCATCATTCCCCTAACTAAACAAGCAGACATCTTACATCTCTCTTTCTCTATATAAGATTCTAAGAAATCTTGAAAACCACTCACCTTAACCAACTCTTTGGTATTTGCATCAAGAGTATCATAAATTTTACCAAGCATCTTCCCGGAATCATATCTTCGTAATTCATCATCAACCTATAACATTTCACTTACATATATCATCTAAAATTCGTAAAATATTGAGAAAACCAAAAAAAAAATATTACTTACAATTCCTCTTGATGCTCGAGAAGATATATGATGGTTAGGATCAAGTTTCAAGATACGATTATCCCACTCAAGTGGGGGATCCTATGCAGGGTGTGGTACTCGATTCTTACTCTTTGAACTGTTTTTAGCACGACGCTTATGGGTATCCGTTCTTCCCTCTCTCTCCCCTCCATCTTGCTCGTTTCTAAGAGAAGACATTGCTGTAATCCACAAACAAGGATAGCTTATTAACTTAGCAAGAGCATCTTTTATTAAGAGTCTGTTGCTCTTCTTTATTAAATTAAGAGCACGTTACTCTTATAAATAAAATAAATTAATCAAGAGCATTTTTTCTCACTTTTGATTATTAATTTAAGAGTCCATTGCGTTTCTTTATTAAATTAAGAGCACGCTACTCTTATAAATAAAGTAAAATTTTCAAGAGCAATTTCACTTTTGATTATTAATTAAATTAAGAGCACGTTACTCTTATAAAAATTAATCAAGAACATTTTTTTTCACTTTTGATTAGTAATTAAAATCCCATTGCTCTTCTTTATTAAATTAAGAGCACGTTACTCTTATACATAAAATAAATTAATCAAGAGCATTTTCACTTTTGATTATTAATTAAGAGCCCATTACTCTTCTTTATTAAATTAAGAGCATAATTTTCACTTTTGATTATAAATAAAACAATTTAATCAAGAGCATTTTTTTCTAGAGCCCATTACTCTTATAAATAAAATAATCAAGAGCATTTTTTTCACTTTTGATTATTAATAAAGAGCTCATTGCCCTTATAATTAAAACTATTCAAGAAGTATTTTTCTAGTTTTGATTAAGACTAATTAACTACACTCTCTAATTAAGAGCCTACTACTCTTTAAAATGTCAAAATACATGGGTCATGACATGAGTAATAAAAGCAATTCTCAAATGATTCATGGAGCATTATACTTCATTTTAACATCATTAGGACAATCATTTGCCAAAAACACACATGTTTGATAAAAACAAGAGCAAATATAAATTGTCACAAGCTTAACATTCTTATGGCTACAAATTGAATAAATTATAGCAATCAATCCTCTAATGTAAGCACAAATTTATCCCATAGTTCTCAAAAGTAAGCTTGAAAAAAAAACTCACAGCGCGTTTGAAGTTCCAGCGCTGCAGCTTCAGCGTCGTTTGGCTGAACACGCTACCTGCGCAGAACGGTTACACTAGAAGTGCTACGCCACCAGCGCTAGTAAATCCGTCCCGCTGAAGCTTTAGCATGAAAATAAAATCGTGCCTGCACAACATCAACATTTACAAATCAAACAACATTCACAGCACAGAAAGAGTAGCACGCTAACATAGGAGCGTGACTGAGGTAGTCGCGCTAACAGGCTTAGCGCCTTAGCTCTTGCTGCACTACCTCGTGGCTAATGCAATGACGCTACGCTGCTGGCGCTAGTTGTGGTGTTTTGCTGTATTTTTTTGCCTTGGATGTGATTTTGGATGATGACCCCTTTTCTCATGCTTTATCCCAAATGTTCCAAAAGTGGATTACATTAGGATAAGGTGTTATCTTATAACAACCTTGTAAACTTTTGTTAATATTTTCGGTAAATAAACGAATTTACTCAAAATAGTAATAAATAAGCGAATTTATTACATTTTTTTCAATAATTTCAGTAAATAAGCGAATTTACTCAAAATAGTAATAAATAAGCAAATCTATTACATTTTTTTCAATAATTTCAGTAAATAAGCGAATTTATTTAAAACAGTAATAAGTAAACGAAGTTATTACATTTTTAAGTGAATTTACTCGAAATAGTAATAAATAAGCAAATTTATTACCTTTTTCTAAAAATTCCAGTAAAAAGAAAATTTATTCAAGATACTAATTTATTTGCTAAGTGTAGAATATTTTGATAAATAAGCGAATTTATTAAAATCTATTTTTGATTTCAGTTTCGAGAGCCATTGCTTTCTAAAATTTGCTATGCCCATTGATTAATGAGGAGCTCATGGCTCTGGATATGAAAGCCTCGAAAAACGATTCAAGCATACTTTGATTGTCGTCTTACTCAGACTCAATCAAAGTGGGGGCTAACTGTAGACACCTAATTTAGTCCCCCTGTCCTGCGGCAGGACTCTATGATGATTAAAAAAACTCATTTCTCTAGAAGATTGGATAATCGAGTATACTTGGGCATAAAAACAAATATCGGATATTATAAAATTTCCATTCTTATTTAACGGGCCTTTTTATCCCAATGCCTCTTTTATTATTTTTGAATAAAATAAAATGATAATAATAATAATAATAATTAAAAATAAATAAATTAAATTAAAAAAAAAGATCTTTTAAAAAAAAACGTAGCGTGGTTAATTTAGTCACGCTGACATGCTGAGCTGTCAGCGCTACCCTAGTAGCGTTGTAGGGTTTCCTGCGCTACTGGGCCAGCGCGATTCGGCGTATCGCTAGCAGCCCAGCGCGATTAGGGTTCCCACGCTGTTATAAAAGCCTTCATTTCCTTCATTTCTCAACACCTTTTTTTTACTCACTCTCTCCCTCATACTTAATTAATCCGATTATTGCTTTTAACAATCTTTTTTTTTTTAATAATTATTTATTATTTATTTACTATATATTTTACTAAAAAGTGGCTACAAATTTTAATAATACGAAACAATAATTCGAAACTCCGCCCAAATTAATACTCGACGAAGACAATCTTCAAAGGAGAAGTGGTACGTTTCCTGAGAGCCCTAAAAATCATGTTATGGACTTTTAAGTTGTAGCTTCACTATTTATTTACTGCTTTATCACCTTATTATTGTTAAAGGACTTAAATTGATTGTTTGCAACGCTTAATCAAGATAATTCTTTCGGTTTGAGTTAAATTAATTAGCTTTTTGTGTTATCACTAACAATTTAATGCTTTTTTTGTTAATCTTGTAAATTGATAATTTTGTGTGATTCTAAATATAATTTTTGTATGGTTAAGAGGAAACTAGTAATGGCCGCCTATGGGCTAACCTGACGCACTCCGCCCCGTCATGTTAGTACCTTCGCCCCCGAATCCAACCTTTGGTTCGCTCGACCACAACTTGGAGCCATCCCCATGGGATTGGAGAGGATTTCCGTGCAATTTAGACAAACGTCCCTTATTCGAGTCCCATTCGTATCTAGTCTAAATACACGGTTTATGAGTTTAGTTCCTAAAACTCATTGGCGACTTCTTATTAGCATGTTAGGTATCGGTATTGAAGTTTCTCCCAAGTAAAACGATTTAAAATTGGGTTTAAAAGAAAAAAAAAAAAGAGCAGCGCTGGAAAGCTAACTACGCTACCTTTGTAGCGTTACAGACCTTCCCGAGCTGACACTGTAGCGTCACAGAACTTGTGACTCTGCAGGGTCAGCGTGGGAAATATTGTAGCGCTACACCTGTAGCGTGGTACAAATTCCAACGCTCCATTTATGTTGAAAAGAAGGAAAAAAGGAAAAAAAAAAAAAAAAAAAAAAAAAAAAGACCCACGCCGGGANAAAGGAAAAAGGAGCAGCGCTGGGAAGTTAACTACGCTACCTTCGTAGCGTTACAAACCTTCCTAAGCTGACACTGTAGCGTCACAGAACTTGTAACGGTATAGGGTCAGCATGAGAAACCTTGTAGCGCTACGCCAGTAGCGTGGTACATGTTTCAGCGCTCCATTTCAGTTGAAAAAAAGGGTCTAATTAATTCGTTTCACCTTTCCTTAAGCCAATGTTTTAGGTCTAACTCGACCTACAGACGACTTGGGAAAGGTGACCAAAAAAATTTGGGGCCCTAAAATCCGGGGCCCCTACAACAACTGCTCGATTAATTTGGGGCAGGAATTGGTTTTTACATTAATAATACTATAAGTGATACTTAATTCTAGAGCCTTTAAACTATAGTTTTTAGTTACTAGTTTACAGTTTTAGACCAATACTAAATTCTCTTATTTTTACCGACTCTACTAGTAGTTATTCATAGCGACCATTAATTGATTGAACCTTCTCTGATACAAATATGATCACAACTTCGAAGGTTTGATTAAAGCTACAAAGAAGGGTGCAACAAGGGAGGAATTGATTTCTTATGGAGACTCAAGTCTAATGGGTGCATCTAAGGCTGGGATTTGCGTGTGCATGGTCACACATACCTAGGTGGGCATGCAAATCAAGGGAAAGAAATGGTTGATAAGGGGAATAAGTTGGTTTTGCCTATGAGTTTTCTCCCACTTCACTTGATAGGGTTTTTTCTCAATTCAGGCATTGAGTCTTTTATTTCTTGTGGAGTCTTGATCATCATTTACAACCTTAAAGACATGGGAAATTACTTCTTGAAAGTTTCTTGATTAAAAGATTGGATCTTGAGAGGTTTCTTGAAGATTTGAGGCAAATCTTGAAAATTGCGCAAAAATAGAACAAGCTTGGGCGAGATTTTTGATGATTTCTTGAAGTTTGGGCTCTTAGATTTTTTGTGTATTTTTTGTTGTAATTTGCTAATTATCTTGTTTATTAGTTTGTCACGAAGTTTGTTAGGATAGAATCTTTTTAGATAGAGTTATTTAGATATGGTTGTAAAGATAAGAACAAGTTGCATGGTGATGTTGCAAATCTTATCTTGAGTTTTATAGGTAGCGTGTTTTTCTTGTGCTTTCACGAGATTTTTAGTTTCTTTTGTAGGATTTTGGTTGATTATTATTCCTATAAATAGTCTCAACATTAGGTTGTAAAAATCAGATTTGAGAATTGAATAAAAGTTTTATTTGTTTACTTGAAAACAAAATATCCGAAATTGTGAGAGTTGGTGGAAATTTCTTTAGACTCTTGTGCGTGGATTAAGTATTGGCTTTGAGGGTGCTTAGGCTTTAATCAAATACTAGTTAATCAACCTAAATTCAAGAATTTTGGTGGCTTAGCCTTTAGAGATTCGTGGATTTAGTCCTTAACCTTGTGAGTTTTTGTATTCATACAAAAATTCACATCATTCGCTGTGGGATCGACCATGACTTACCACACTACATTATTAGGAGGTTTTGTTAGGTTTCTATTTTTGATAGGTTTGCAATGACCTCATCAATGCCATGTTTTTGAGGGATTCATCCTCATAAATCCACTAATTATCACTATTTTGAAGAGCTAAAATTTTCCTTCTACTTCTCTTGGCCTATAAACCACATGAAAATACTTAGTCTTTCTAATCCCTTAATTTCCTCCAGTCCATTTCCGCCTTTTGAGCCCATATTTCTTTTTCAATTTGATTAATTCCGTTAAGGTCAAGAAGCAAGGTTTTCTCTAAATTAGAGAGGAAAATAGAAGATTTCTTAGCATGGTAAATTTGAATACCATCAAGACGAGCAATTATTTTGTTTTGTTTGGTTAAGTTTCCAAATTTTTTTTTATTCCAATGTTCAATGGAGTTGTTGAAATTGTGTCTTCCTTCAAGAAAAACAAAATTTACAACGGACCAATTATCAACAAAAATAGAAGCAAAGGAGGGGTGATGAAACCATGCCTCTTTGCATCTAATAGGAAATAGGCCTTTGTAGATTTCATCAAACAATTTGATTAAAGGCAGTGATCAGAATGAGTACAAGGAAGGTGAATTACCTGAGAGTTTGGATTGAGATTGAGAAAAGAAGGATTCGCCAATGCTCTATCTAATCTCTCATTGTTCAGCTCTAATCCCTCTCTAGCATTGAAACCCAAGTCAATCATTGTAGCAGCTAACATGCAATCCTCAAAAGCCACAAATGGAGAAGTATTGTAGGGACGACCCTCTCTTTTTTTGGTTTGAGAAGTTATAACATTTAAATCACCAAACAGGATCCATGGAAACTCCTGTGGGGGTTGATCGTTTTTGAGAGCTTCCCATAATTTTTTTTATTTTTAGTGGGATTAATCGGTGCATGAATTCCATTGTGGTGAACTTTAGGGTGAGTAGGAAGAAATTTGACAATGCAATGAAAAGTGTTGCCTCCATTATCCGCAAAATCTATCATGGAAATATAATTCTTCCACATAACCCATATTCCACCTTTTGTACCATATGGTTGCACGAATCTAAAATCATCAAAGCCCAAATTACACAAAAGAAATTTGCCTCTGTTGTCATTGGATTTGTTTTCCGAAAGAACTAACATCGAAGGGGAGTAATTGTGAATGATTTCTTTTTCATGAGGGAGCAAGATGTCAGAATTGGCACCTCTTATATTCTGGATTAAAATATGCATATCAATATTTGGTAACTCAATATCCGGCTTGACAGAGTGATCAATTATCGCTTGATAAGGTAATGTCATTAAGTGGACAAATGGTTCCCATTCCTTCCACTGAGACCCTCTCCCCCTCCCTACACATTTGTCATTTTCCACAGAATTCCTTGTGTTTGAATTTCCTTCATCTTGTTTTGAAATTGATAATATCTGACTGAGAACTATAGACCCATTGTCTAGTTTATTTTGAATATGGTAAAACTAAATACAATGTTCTGGTAGGCCCATATCTAGTTCTTGGGTGCCTAATAGGAAGTGATGAATCGAGATGTTTGTTGGGGGTGGTTGAAAGAGTGGTAGGGGGATGATTCGAGTCACCGGTTGCAAGAACGGTTGAAGATTCATACAATCTTGTTGTTTCTGCTCTAGTATCTTCTTGTTGGGGGGTTTTGGACAGAGGTCAATAGGAGATTGGGCTTTGGAGATGGGGTAGTGGAGGGGTGTGTGGGAAAAAACTGGTGTCATTGTGGTGTTTGTGGGCGACGTAGTTGAAGTGGGAGTAACTGTGGTGGAGGTGGTGTCATTTGTAGGTAAGCTGGTGAAAATGGGTGTGTTGGTGATAGTTGTGGTTGACGTCCCTGGTGAGTCCAAAGAATGTTTGGTTGTGTGAGTGGAGGAGGAAGGTTGTGGGTTGTTAGGATCGTTGGTGGTGTTAAGTTTGTGGGGCGGGAAGACGGAAATGATGTTGATTTTCGTTGTTTTCCATGTTTAGAATTCAACAGTTGAGTTTTGGAAGTTTCATTAGTGGAAAGTGAGGTAGAAGTTGAAGCATGAGATAATTTTATATTAGGGGTTTGGAGTGTTCTAAGAGTTTTAGTCTAAAAATGGGTTTTGTCAGAAGAATTAAAACATTTTTTATTTTCTTTTTTTTCCTTTTCTAAAATATTCCAAAAATTGCCTTGGGAAGGGACAGATTTATTAATTAAACTATTAATTGGGGAGGGAGTAGGTTTAAAACAAGGGCGAGAATGTGATAAGTCAGGTAAAGAGGAGTTAGGCTTCTTTTGTTGTTGTCTGAGGGCCTTAAGTTTTTCCGTCTGTTTGTAACCACAGTCCACGATCCATATTCATTGCATGGAATTACTTGGGCTACTTGATCAATAACTGGCACTGATTGGATTGTTGGCCCAGTGGAGTTATCAGATATAGCCTAGGGGCTAGAAATAGTTGAACAAGAAACATACTGGGTTGTATAGTTTGTAGTTGTATTGTCTTGACAATGTTCCCTCGTGTGCCCAACACGATCACAAAGAAAACAGAGGAGATTAATATTTTCATATTCCATCGTTTGCCAGTCATTTCCAACCCAAATGCGAGTTAAGAGAGGTTTTTTTAAGATTAATATCTATACAAACTCGTGCATAGCGAGCTCGGGTAACATGATTTGTTGCATAGTCTACTCGAATTGGTGTACCAGCCTTTTGGGCAATATCGAAGAGAGCTTCTTCATCATAATATATGACTAGTAATCTAGGAAAATGAAATCAAGCAATATGATTATTAAATGGATTTGTTGAAGGTCTGAAATTGGGTTTTCGTTTGGTGATCTTTAAGTAATGATCAAGAACATACCAAGGAACACCAAATAAGGCTTTTTCCTAATCATCCGGAAGTGAGAAACAAAAGAGGTAAACATTTTTCCCCAAATCAATCATTTCAAGTGTGCCTTTTGGTTTCCACATAGCTCTTACTCTGGTAGTGAGAAAGCTTGGTTGAACCGAGATGCCAAGACATTTATCCATTAGAGTCAATTTCCAAGTTTATGGTTATTGAAATTGAACATCCTGGGGAGCATTGGGTAGGCATTGTTCCATAACATTGTCATCAAGATTAGTTGATTGAACCATTATCTTTCGTGCCTCACTGAACCATTGCGAGGAGTTTGCAACTATTTGTCTGAAAGAAAGAGCATTGGATGACTTATTTTGTGTAGTAATGTTATCAAAGAGAGCCAAGGTTGAGTCCATAACCTCCATGGTCTAACGGAAGAACAAATTATCTGAAGAGAGAAAAAAAGAAAGAGAAAAAAACAAACAAAGACAAAAAGCAGAAGAAACTAAAAAAAGACAAGTAATAGAACAGTAACTCCTAAACTCCCAAACACCAGGGGTGTAAAGGAAAACCTCCGGTTATTACTTATTCTATGGAATGGCTGGAGAGAAAAATCTTTAAGAGAGAAACATTATTTTTGAGTATTATTATATCATAAGTTATGTTCTTATTAATTACATAAAACTTGTTGTTGGTGTTGTTGGGATATTTTCTTGAAATTGGAATGAGTAGGTGCGTGTAGTGACTTAAATTTGTACCTATTCTTTTGGATTAAAATAAAATTCAATTGAACTGAACTGAACTAAAAGGAGTTGAACTGAACTGAATCGAAGTGGACTGAAATGAAGTAGTGACTATATTATAGATGAGTTGAGTTGAACTGAACTGAACTAAACTAAAATGAACTGAAAAGAAACGAACTGAAGTGAAGTGCTAAAAATTTCAATCTAAAAGAACACGACCTTCTTTTCTTTAACATATATTCTTCTTCTTCCACATTATTTTATCAAGCTTTTCTTTTTCTTTAACATATGTTCTTCTTCCACATTTCAACTTCAGTTATTCTTCTTCCACATTATTTTATCAAGCTTTTCTCTTTTTCAATTTTATGATATCACATGAGGTGGAAAAATACACAATATTAATGCATAACTTATTCGGTAAATTACGCTTATAATCAGGGCCGTTCCATTTGATTTTGGGGCTCTGTTGTATTCTTAAATATTTGGCCTTTTTAATTTCTAAATTTTACAATGTTCGTAATTGAAATTTATTTCACAATCTTCATATATGTGTTTATATTTTGAAAAATACCTCTAATAATAATAATAATAATAATAACAATAATTAATAATCTTGATATTTTTGATTGTTGTACAATAACCAAGAATTGTTAAACATAAAAGACAAAATATTTTTCACTATATTTCACTACTTAGGTTTTCAATTTTGAACTTAATTTTAAAAATGAACAAAATTTTTGCTATAAACATGGATAAGTAATTAAGAGAAGAGAGAAAGATGAAAGTGTTGTGTAAAACAAGAAAATACACTAAAATACCAAATAGATTTAATAAAACAAGAAAATGTACTAAGGTATATTGCAGAATAATACTTCTAAAAGGAAAGTTGGAAAATTGGTGGGTTATAAGCGAAATGGGCTCCTCAAGATGTGAGGAGTTGGAAAAGGCCAGGAAGCAAAGCATGGTGTGCACTTGCGCAGAGCACCGGCCCTACTTATAATAAACAAGAGGTTACATATTCAATTTTTAAGAAATTAAACATAGTGTGCTATGCATTATAATATATAATAATTGATTAACTATCTTGGTGAACATTACTGTAAGTTCTCGTTAACTTTTGTTCTCTTCATTGGTGGAGTATATAACCTTTCTAGAACCCCAGTTACCATTTTTTTTGTTAACTTGATACTCTAATATTTATCCTCTAGAACATTCACACCACTTTATAACAATGCCTTCTGTTACTTATTGTTTCTTCTACTCTTCTAGCTTTTTTGTGACTTTTGAGCAGACGACCAAACCAAATTAATAATATGTTATTGTAATTTGCAAACCTTTTCTACCATTTTAGTGCAAGAGGTAATTAAAGAGCACCGATACTCATATTACTCACGGGAAATTGGAATTAATCATCATATCACCGATCTTCAAAAATCACTCAACCAAATTAATTAAAGTTCTAGGCAATAACATTCATTCACCTCTAATTTGTTGTTGACCATAAATTATTTTTACTCCTTTATGCTCCACTATATATACTTCACTAACAAAACCAAATTATCATACATTAACCAATCATATATAGTAAAGATGATAGAAATTTATGGAAAACGTTTTTGTTTTGTTATTATTTCATTTTTGTTAATGTGTTACACTGCTAAGGCGTGTAAGGCTAACTCAACTGCTTCTAGAAAACCAACACAACAAGCCATGAATGTGCCTTGTTTCTTTGTTTTCGGGGATTCTTTGGTTGATAATGGTAACAACAACGGTATTATCACGTTGGCTAGAGCCAATTATCAGCCTTATGGTATTGATTTCGCTCAAGGACCTACTGGTCGTTTTTGCAACGGTCGAACTGTTGCTGATATCGTTGGTACGTACGTTATTAGATTTATTCTCACCTTTTTGTCGTTTGTTTTTGGGTTTCTATATATCCTTGAGCGTTTTATTTCTATGTAGTTCTAACGGCTATAAATATTATGTTTTGCAAGAGTTTAATTTAGGGAGCAATTGTTATTTGTAAACATAAAGATAGCCAGTGATATTGCTACTTGCTTGAGTAGCTTCCCTAATGTATTGTAATATATTTTACCAACTATTAGCTTTTTAACATTAACATACACTTTTTTTTTATTCATTGATGAAAATATTACTTGTACAATGCACGTCTTCGTCTAATAGTTAAGGTTGAAAGAAATGAGTATGTATTAGTTGATCACAAAATTCAAATCTTCTCCTTTAATAGAAATAACGAATTATTTATGGTCAAAGTTGCTTATTGAATAGCGCAAACAATGAATATTGCAATATCCTAAGCACGTAATTTTAGCTCAATTATTGATTTAAATTAGGCATTTTCAATGACTCTAATAATTAAGTTGCATTATTTTTTATGATAAGCACCATAAATTTTCTAGAAAATACCGAGGTAACTAATTAGTATTCCAAATTTGGCTATATAATATGGTTAATTGCCTAATTGTGTGATTATACAGCTCAACTTCTTGGATTTTCCGACTACATTCCGCCCTTTTCAAGTACTAGGCGTAACAATGTCATGAAAGGAGTAAATTTTGCATCAGGAGCTGCTGGCATTAGGGATGAAACTGGCAATAATCTGGTATGCGTTATCACCTTAGCTTATTTTATTAGATCATATATTCATATCATATTTGCTTTTGGTTTTTCTTCTAAACTTTTTAGTGGTACTAGAACATTCATTTTACCTCAAGTATCCATGTCGGACACGCAATTCCTGGACATTAGTATGAAACTTATACACTTCATTTTGATCCAATTGCAAACTTACCATAAAATGGCAGTATCCTCCTAGACACATGTTCAGGTGTCCGATTATTTTAGTAGAGTTCAAGTAGCATAAAAGTGATCAATTGAAAATGTTCAGGTGTCCACTTTTAGTAGAGTCCAAGTAACATAGACGTGATTAATTGAAAATAATCAATATTACGCATTGTTCTATCCGTTTCTCATAGATGATTATAAGACTTATGTATACCCAAGTTTTCAAGGTTTTCAAGCTCAACTTCCTTGACAAATGCCAAATATTTCTCTCTAGTTCTATTGTAAACTACTACGTATATAAATGTTTGCGAATATATATAAGAATACAACAATTTTGGTGCTACTGACACAAGTATATACAACAATGCAGGGTTCTCATATAGCTATGACTGAACAAGTGAACAACTTTGCAAGGGTATTAAGGGTAATGAGGAGAAATTTAAGAGGAGATGCAAACGCCTTTCAGAATTACTTAAGCAAATGTATCATCTTTTCAGGAATGGGAAGTAATGACTACCTTAACAATTATTTTATGCCTGACTCTTTTCCTACTCCTTCTCAATTCACCCCTCAAGCCTATGCTACTGCCCTTCTTCGACAGTACTCGAGCCAACTTACGGTTAGCTTTTCTAATTTTGTCTTAACTTTATTTGCTTAATTTTCATTATTCGAGCTAGGCTTTTGTTTGGCCAATGACTATAACATCGTGTCTTTATTACGTCGGTCAAGTTCTGATCGAATCATAAATTGATGGCTCGAGACCTACAATACTTATGACTTTGGCCGGGCTAGTTAGTCAGGCTTATATTGTTTATGAACCCATTTCATGTAAATTGGTCAAAAACAAGCAAATCACGTCCGCCTTAAAATCATGTAAAATAATGACAAATTATATTAAATCAAAAAACTTTTGTTGCTATTGGATGCTTTTTCGCCATTATAGCATGTTCAATGTCAAATTAGCTTATCATGATTCATGACACATAATTAGATAACTAGCTATTATTTCACTTTCTAGCTACTTTGCTCTATTCTCCAATGGTTAGCAACCAAGCAATTAGTTTAATCTAAATAATAAGTAGTTAATGTAATTGCATATTTTTTTACATAAGCAAATTAGGTTGCCAAAGTAAGTTTGCTTGGGCTAGCTAATTGAAGATTTTGACTCCAATGGTCAAGCTACTAGGTAAACACTTTTCTAAATTATTGCAAACAAATCCCTACCTATAGCCATTGGAATTGCTCTTGTATGAACTATGAAGTATATTTGAGTTTCTTAGAAAAATTGGAGTCAAAAGTAGAAGTTGTACTTAGTACAATCAACCCTTAAAAAAATAAAGTTGAATTATGAAATTCGTAAAAAATGTACGAAAACTACATAAAATAAAATAAAAAATAAAAATATTTAGTACAATTAAACATTACTAAAATTGATGGAGAATATACATTAGTGCAGTAACTAAAATCTGCTCTTACAAATTTTATCAATGCCAAAACATAAAAATTGTGTACAAATAGTCATGCAATGTACGCCGTATAAATTTATAAATAATTGTTAATATTGAAAGCGAAATAAATATTTTGTATCTTGATAATTGTTCAAAACAAAATTTGTAGATTATTTTTATTATAACATAAATATTAATTATGAAATATTCATACTAAGAATATAATAAAATTGAAAAAGGTATGTATATTACAAAAACTTATATAAGACGGACTTATTATTTAGTAAGACCACTTGATAGTTAGGGCCTGTTTACTTCAGCTGAAAACAGCTGAACTGAATTGAGCTGAACTGAAAGTTTTTTATGAAGGATTAATGAATAGAAAAATAAGAGAAGAGCTGAACTGAAATGAACTGAATTGAGTTGAACTGAACTGAACGGATTTTAAGCTGAAGTAAACAAGCCCTTAAACAAAAAAATATTATATTAAATTAAATCAATATACCCAATAGCTAGATAAAATCTGCAAATAGTTGATGATCTTATTGTAATACGGTCTTAGTGGAAACTAGTTATTTATAAATAAAGATCGAAGAAACATATAATACTATAACATAAATTATTATAAGTTATTGTTTATATACTAAAGAAAATACATAAAATTTAACAATTGTTATCTTTTCATAGCTCTATGATAAAACCTAATATATGTTAAGTGTTTTAAATAAAGTTTTATAAAATACTAAATTATAATGGATGATAAGTTAAATATAATAGTTTCAAACTCAAAAAAAAAAAAATATATTTGAAAGACATCATAACATAAGTTAAATCATTAGATTATAATATCAAACTAAATATGTTTTTCATTATATATATGAATTCATACATATAAGTTTACTAAAGAACATGGAAAAAATCAATAAAACTGAAAATTACTGAGTAATAATTGTCATGATCACGGTGCATGGTCCACTAAAGAATATCAACCCGGATACACCTAAAAGTTGTAAAGATTTGAATTTCAATCCTATTTCGGATTTAATGTTAGCTTCAAATCCAACTATATTAATTCTTTTTAATTTAATTGACATATCTATTTGTTCAATCACATAAAGATTTACCTCGGGTATACTTAAAGGTTGTAAAGATTCAAATTACAACCCTATAAATTGATATAAGTCAACTAAAGAATATCACCCCGGGTACACTTAAAGGTCGTAAAGATTCAAATTTCAACCCTATTTCGGATTTGATATTAACTTGAAACTTAACCCAATTATATTAATTCATTTTAATTTATTTGATAAATCGCATTAAAATTAATCGACTAAAAAAGTTATCAAATTATTTGAAAGATTATTTATTTATTTTTGAAAGTGAAAGATTATTACTTATACTATTGCTAAAATTATAATTTAAAAGAACTTTTTATCTATTTACTTAAATGTGTGCATGTACAAAAAATCTACTACTATTAAATAACATGGTAAGTAGCAAGGTGTGGATTGAAAATTCATGTTTTAGTAAGTACTAGTGTATATTGGCCCTTGCGTCGTCTTGCGCCATACTTGTACAAAAATGGAAAAAAAAATTATTTAGCCACCTTGGTGATAAAAAATAAAGTTCTATCATTAGAACATTATATATATGGAGATACTTTATTTTATTTTTTTTACAGTAAAAATTAGTTAGTCATTAAAAAGTCCTACGACATTTTTAAAGGAATATTAGATCTAAATAACCACCTACATAACAAATAAATCAAATAAAAATTATTTTTCGGCGCTGCGATCATTGCATATCGAACACTATGAATGTCCTCTTTCACACCAATGCATTTGTCAGTCTTTAATACAAAAGGGGTTTATTGATTTGTTTTAAACATGAAGATAAACTTTGTTTGATTCATTTGTTTGTGGTTAACAATCATCCTCCTTCTCGATCCCGCATAAGTTTTTACCAATGAATCGATTTGTACTAGACAAAACTCATAAAAGACAAACAACTCATACTCAACTATAACAAAATCTACCTTAGGGATACATACACGACAAATCCCACTAAATAGGAACTGTATTTTGTCCCTTTATTGAACATAACAACAAAAATGTAAAGACACTAAAGGAAAAGGGTTTGAAATAGCCAGATTTCCGAATAAATTTGATTATTTCGGTCCTTGAAAACTCTAATTTTTATAAACACTAAAGAGACAAAAAAAAAAAAAAAAGATAGAGAGAGAGAAAAGCAGAGGTATGGCTAAGCATAGCTTTAGCTTTAACTTAATACAACAATAAAAGTTTATTTAGTTGGTAGGATCAATTATAAGCAATTGGTCTTGTGTTCCGATTTTGTTGGAATCATTTTTGTAAAAACAAAAACATGGCCTAGTGTTAGGAAATTGCACATGAGAGTTTCACGTGGCGCATCTATATTATCAATAACGCTTTTTAATACATTGTATAGATATATCATATGATGATCTTTTTTTTATTTTTTTTGTCTCACTACGAAAATATAAAAATGTTTCTTTTTTCTTGACATTGGTATAGTTTTCCTACAATTGAGATCCTTCGAATATAGTATCACGGGGGTGATATAAATTGGCACACATGCCTTTTTAATGAGGAATATACTAAAAAAAAATTATTGTAAAGCACGTGTAGCTCTTTAATCATAACAGTAATGAGAAAAAAAGTATATAACTAAAAAATATGGGGACGTGTAATTTTACTATGAATATACTAACTTAATTTACTGTAAAAAAGAATTAAAAATAAAATACTCTAACTTAATTTTGTAAGCAAAATATAATTAATGCGTGCATACCATCGCCAATTATATATTTGCATCATTATTATTATTGATAATCTGATTATTTCAATTTTTGTTGCCTTGGTCAAACATATTATATGCAATGTAGGAGTTGTATCGGCTTGGAGTTAGAAAGGTGATAGTAACAGGGATTGGAACCATAGGGTGCATACCTTATGAGCTTGCGAGGCGCAATAATAATGGAACGGCTCAAACTCGTTGCAATGAGGACAAAAACAATATTATCAATCTCTTTAATTCAGGCCTACGACAATTAGTTCAAACTTTTAACAATGGTCGATTACGAGGAGCTAAATTTGTATACTTGGACTCGTATCGTGGCAGCAACGATTTGTACACTAATCGAAGATCTTATGGTATGTATAATAAAATGTACTAGTAGTATATATTCCTTTACAAGTATATGTTTAGTTCATCTTATCGATCATTTCGTACATGGAGAAAAATATTTAAATTTAAAACTTTACATTGTATTATGTGAATAATTGTATATTATTGCTTATATTTTACAGGGTTAGAGGAAGTGGAAAAGGGATGTTGCGGAGTAGGAAGGAACAATGGTCAAATTACATGCCTTCCTTTGCAAACTCCTTGTGAAAATCGTAACAAATATTTATTTTGGGATGCTTTTCACCCAACTGAGGTGGCTAATGTGATACTTGCCCAAAAAGCATTCAACTCCACCCCAAATACATATGCATACCCTATCAACATACAACAATTAGCAATGTTGTAATTAATTTCAAGGAATTGATGTATAGTGGGTTGCATCTCACTTATGATGTTGATTATTGTCATTCTATTATTTCCATGTCTAAATACTCTGTCAAGGGAAAGATATGGAAGAATTTAATTAGTTATTTGTTCTCAAATGATAAGCATTAATGATGCTAGTTTCCAATTCAATAATTGTCATAAATTTTTCTTATGTTTAATGTTTTGTATATCTAATCAAGATTGTGAACTCATCTTTCAAGTTAAGGTCGGTTTATATAAACTTATATATATTATTCTACTCATACAGACATACAGTTATACGAACAATATCGTATGAGACATGTCTCACATAATCTAACTCTTTAATAAACAAGAATTTAAAAGATTATTATGAGTTCATTTTTCTGCGGCCAATGTTTTAACATATATGGTTACTCATAAATGCATGATGGATAATTTACAAAAAATATACTTCCTCCGTTCCATATTAGTCGCAACGTTGCATTTCGACACACATTTTGAGAATGAAATTTGAAAGCATAATTGAGCAAATTTATTGAAATAATTTTAACACCGAGAACTTGTATATCACCTTTTGTATGTGTTTATTTTGATTAGTTTGCTCGTTTACATCCTCAAATCTCTTCCTTAAATTACGCGCTGAAGTGCAACGTTGCCACTAATATAGAGCGGAGGAAGTATATGAATTGACTAGAAGTGGTCACGCATGCCGAAACCTACAAACTACGTCGGATTGGGATGAGACAAGGTTTTGGCCGAATATTGCCTACAGTTTGTAAAGTATGGGACTTGTAAAATTTTTAGCCTTTTTCTAAATTTGGGCCTACATGGTGAAATGTTTATCATGTTTTTTAAGATGTACATGACTAACAATTTTTTAAATACACCTGGAGCATATTGTGAAGCGTGATTACACGCACTAAACCTAAACTGCAATGTTCAGTTTTCATTAGTTAGGGTATGTTTACTTCAGCTGAAAACAATTGAACTAATTTGAACTGAACTGAACTAAACTGAACAGAACTGAAAGTTTTTTATAAAGCATTAATGAGTAACAAAATAAAAAAAGAGCTGAACTGAACTGAACTGAGCTGAAGTGAACTGATTTTAAGATGGAGTAAACAGGCCCTTAATGCTCATTTTAAAGGTAAATGCTCATTCTTTTATCGGCTATTTCACCATGTAATTCCAAACTATTACAAAATACAACAAATGCCCTCGTTGTGTTAAAAATGCACGAGATACCCCTGAACAATGTAAAAAATACATGATATACCCTTATTGCACAACGGCGTCAAACAATCGTTAACTCTTTCATCATCATCCTCACCTTCTTCTCCTTCAATCCAAAAATATCATTAATTCACCTTCATATTCGATAAAAAAATCATTTATTCACTTACTTCTCCTTCAATTTTACTATTTAATTAAACGACTATTTCACCATATATGTATTGCAGAATGCACCATATACCCTCAATGTTTCATAAATGCACCATGCGCCCATGAACTTTCAACTTAATTCACAATGTACCCTTAATTTGCTAATCTACCATTAACTACTTCCAAATTAAGGTATTAAATTTGACTTAACTTTTATTTATATTAATTTTTTAAATCAATTAATTACACTAACCAATTCAAATTACTTTACACAACCATCACACTCATTCATCACTACCTACTCACCATCCACACTCATCTTCTCCTTCTTCTTCCTCCTCTCTCTTTCTACAAACCCACTTCACCTTCATCCTCTTCAATTGACCCATTCTCATTAATCAATGTGATGGTAAATTTAAAGGTAAAGAAGTGTTTAATTCTTCAAAGTACTCAATATCAAATTGGGTTTTAGGAAATTTTAAAGGTGGATTTTGAATTTCTAGGTTCTTGTCTTAGGGTTGATAGGTTTCAAATTTATTGGTTTTAGTGGTGATGGATTTGGATTCTAGGTTAGGTGGTGGTCGTCGTGGGTTTGGTGGTGGTGGGCGGATCTGTGTTATAGGTTTCGTGGTGGTCGCCATGGGTTTGGCGGTCGTGGGCCTTAGTGGGCGTGGGTTTGAGTTGCGAGGCGATAGTGCGTAAATAATTTTGGTAATCCAATTAATTAGTTGAAATTAAGATAATTAATGGTTAATTTGGTTTAATATCTTAATTAGAAGGTAAATAAATTAAATTTAGGAAAATAAGGGTACCTTGTGAATATAGTTAAACGTTCAAGGGTCCATGGTGCATTTCAGAAACATTGAGGGTATATGGTGCATTTTGCAATAGTTTAAGGGTATATGGTGAAGTAGCCGTTAATTAAACCTCCATTGCAAAATCAATCATATCATATCAAATCTTGATGCTTCAAAACTGGCATAAAGTCATGAAAAACCCATCTTCTTAATAGAAGCCTCAACAATCTCAACCATGACAATGACCCCACTTTTGTCATCATTTCTGCAAATATTATTGACTACTAAGGCCTTGTTCTCCTTGTCTTATTTTTACTTATTTTCAGCAAAAATAAGTTCAGTTCAGCAAAAATAAGTTTCAATCCTTAATAAATTGTTAATGCTTTCAGCAAAAATAAGTTCAGTTCAGCAAAAATAAGTTCAGTTCAACAAAAACAAGTTTAGATCAGTAAAAATAAGTTCAGATCAGCAAAAATAAGTTGAGGAGAACATGGCCTAACTTCATCTTCTTCCCTAACCATTATTCATTTCTTCCTCCATCTCTTCCATTCCTCATGAATCTCTTTTTCTCAAAAGCATTGTCGATTTTCAAATTGATATTACTGAAACCGCAATTCGTCTCATTCAACATGTTGTTTCTTATGTTAATTATGGGTTAATAATTTGGATGGTTTGGTTAAAGTTTGGATTTTTAAAAAATTTGATGATTGATATCCTAATTTTTTATTATTTTTGCAAATTTTATTATATTATGGGTAATGATTTAGAGAAAAACTTTTGTTCTCAACTTACCATACTTTTGTTGGTATATAAAAGGTTTGATTTTTGGTTAGAAGAATCTTAAAATTTTGTTGTTTTTTTTTTAACTCCCTCAGCTTTTTTAGTTGCAACAATTCACTTTTCACACTTGCCGAGGCACATTTTTAACAATTTATAACTCTAATTATATATTTGTACGTATAAATTATAAAAACTATATATTAATAAAGTGCACGCTAAGACGAATCAAACGAGATCCATATTGACTATATTACTCTTTATACATTGATCATAAAATTAAATCAAAACTTATAAGATGTATAGTGCAACTTTTGAAGTGTTGCAACTAAAAAAAAAACGGAGGTAGTATTAAATTAACTTATCATCCCTAAAGCTAATCAAAGAAGAAGAAGGTGAATTAGGGGCTTTTGGATTGAAGGATAGTAGGTGGAATGGAAAGAGATGAAGAAGAATAAGGAGGAAGATGAAAGAAAGGAAGAAAGAGTTAACAGTTTGTTTAACGTCGTTGTGCAGTAAGGGCATATCATGTATTTTTTACATAGTTCAGATGTATATTGTGCATTTTTAAAACAACGAGGGATTTGGTGCATTCTGCAATTGTTTAAGGGTATATGGTGAAATAGTCGTTTAATTAAACCTCCATTGCAAAATCAATCATATCATATCAAATCTTGATGCCACAAAAATGGCATAAATTCATGAAAAACCCATCTTCTTCATGGAAGCCCCAACAATCTCAACCACAACAATGACACCACTTTTGTCATCATTTCTGCAAATATTATTAACTACTAACTTCATCTTCTTCCCTAACCATTATTCATTTCTTCCTCCATCCCTCAAGAATCTCTTTTGCTCAAAATCATCAAAATCATTGTCGATTTTCAATTTGATATTGCTGGAACCGCAATTCGTCTTATTCAACATGTTGTTTCTTATGTTCATTAAGGGTTTTGATTTTTTGGGTTTATACTTTGGATGGTTTGTTTAAATTTTGGTTTTTAAAAAAATTTGAGGAGTGATATCCTAATTTTTATTTTTTTATTATTTTTGCAAATTTTAATTGTATTATGGGTAATGATTTAAAGAAAAACTTTTGTTGTCAACTTACTATACTTTTGTTGGTATATAAAAGGTTTGATTTTTGGTTAGAAGAATCTTAATAATTTGTTTTTTTTTTAATTAAATTAACATATTATCCCTAAAGTCAATCAAAGAAGAAGAAGGTGAATTAGGGGCCTTTGGATTGAAGGATAGTAGGTGGAATGGAAAGCGATGAAGAAGAATAAGGAGGAAGACGAAAGAAAGGAAGAAAGAGTTAACGATTTGTTTATCACCGTTGTGCAGTAAGGGCATATCATTTATTTTTTACATCAGGGTTATATTGTGCATTTTTAAAGCAACGAGGGTATTTGGTGCATATTGCAATAGTTTAAGGGTATATGGTGAAATAGTCGTTCTTTTAATTGTGTGTTGGTGTTCAGTATTTTATACTTGATGCTTATTTCAAGGTGAATGTTCATTGTATGTGTTCTACACTCGATGTATGTTCATATTCTGAAATTTAATGTTCATTTTATGTGTCACTTGATGTATGTTCATATTCTGAACTTTAATGTTCATTCTTTTTTCCAACATCGGAGCACACAAATCTTCATCCTTTTTTCTTCAACACACATTTGGACTTTATCTCTTCTTTTGCTGAAAATGATATGTGTGGTTTTTATAGTGTTTTTCCCCTTGCTTCGAGTCAATTTTATGCCTAGAAGTTGTTAATCTGGCTTTATTTTAGCTCATTCGATGTTCTTTAGCTAATTTGAAGTGTCTCGTCAAGTTTGATTAATTTCCGGCAATTTTAGAGCATTTTAGTTGATTTTTATCATCCACGGTTGTTATGCTCGGTTTTGGTATGTTTTGTAATTTCAGGCACGAAAACCGAGGCTCAGAACGAAGCCGGAAAGCCTAGACGGGATAAGAATGAAGGTGCATGGAAATGCGTGTCAAGAAGTGTAAAACAAGCCTTAAAGAATTTATGAAGAAATAAGAAGAAAAGGGAGCAAAATAAAGCTTCTGACGTTCATATGCGGGCGCACAAACAATACATGCGGGCGCATTTAATCAAGATTTCAGCTGAAAGGGCATTCTGGAGGTCTGATGCGGGCGCATAAACCTCCTATGCGCCCGCATCAGACGATTTTNAATTAGTTAGTAATTAGTCAATAGTCAGTTAGCTAGTCAATACTTCTCGACCAAGGCTCTTTACACAGTTTAAGCTTTTTAGAACTAATAGAGTTTAACTGCTTCCCTGAGGATTCGATCCTTACTACCCTAGCTACATTAGTTAGTGTCGTTTGGTTTACTTTTGATAGGTGTGCGATAGCCTGTTCAGAAAACCTTCCTAAAAACATATTTGTTGTACATCTCAAATGCTTCTCCATCGTTGCATTTTTAACTTTTTTGATTCAACATTGTTACCGGCAACATTGTTAATGCAAAATATAGAGTAGACTACGGAGGCTCAGTTTTTTCATTAATGTTCATAATAGAATGTTGAATGTTCACATTTTCAATCCGAACTTTCAACATTTTATTATGAACATTCACTTTTGTAAATTTGAATTATGATACTCTCATTTCAAAATTCAAAATAAGTAGCTAAATGTTTAGCATTAATTAGTGAATGATAAGATTTACATCCTCGATATTCAACAAGAAGAATGTGGAGTTATTGTACTCTGTTATTCTAAAAAAAAACACAGATTTTAAATCTAAATATTCAATACAAATTTTTGAATGTTTTGATCTTTTACTTAATGCTTAGAAATACTTTGTAAATGTATTAAAATTATACTTAACATTCAAGTTGAATCTCAAGTTGATTATAAAACACAATTTGATAATCTCTAGTTGTTAATATAAACCTTACCGATTTCTATAATATCACTGTTTATAATTTCAAGAATTTAATGTTGAATCTTTGGATTTTATTGTTGATATTGTGGTATTTATGCTTTTACTGTGTTTAATCTGCCATGTTTTGGATGTTTTGAATTATCTTTGAGACAAATTGTTGTCAATGTTCATAGATTTAAGCCAAATGTTCAATTTGGAGGAAGAGAGTAGTGAGATGTTAGAGAGAGAAAAGGAGAAGCAAGATGGTGATGTAGTGAAATTTAAAAAAAATAATAATAATAAAAAATAAAAAAGAGGATGCCTATATATAGTACGACCGTTCAAAATAATCCAATCCGAGCGATCCGATCCGCGATCCAATCTGATAAAGTCGGGAATTTTTTTTGATATTTTGATATAAGATATTTCGGATCGGATATGTATCACTTTTATTGGTTTGTCGAATATCCAAAATATCTGAAAATGTGAAAAAAGTATGTTTTTCGGATCGGATCGCACATATTTCGGATCGGATCAAATTATTTCATTAAATTTGAGAGTTTTGGGTTTTTTGGGCTAAATTTTTTCTTAAGTAATAAATTTTTGAACCGTCGGATATTCGGTTATCCATTCCGACAACTTTTGGATATCCGGTTTCATTCGGATTCGGAACACGTTCTAGCCGACCCGAAAAGGTCGGATCGGGTCGATTCGAATGAACTAGGGGTGTTCAATCGGTACGATCCGAACCAAGTCGGATATCCGATCAGAAATATCCGAAAAAATGTCAGATCGGATAATATATGTATAAAATAAAAAATTAATTTGAAAATATTACAAAACTACTAAATTTAGTGAAATAATCCGATCCGAGTGATCCGATCTGAAATATGCCCGATCCAATCAATGATCCGACTGATCCAATCCGAGAAGCCTAATTTTTCAAGTGTTTTGGATATTTCGGATATCCGACAATGGGAAATGTGTGATCCGTATCCGATCCAATAAGTGCAGGATATCCCATCCGAAATTTCCAAAACCAAAAGGTTATAAAAATTATCCGACTTTTTTGGATTGGATCACGTATCGAATCGCTCGGATCACGGATCGGGTCGCTTGGATCGGATTATTTTGAATAACCCTAGAATGAGCACCCCTAACATATTGGTCGCGCCTTCAAAAACAACACAATTTGGATAGGGATCACAAAAAGAAATGTGCTTAGGGTTTATAGTATACCCTTTGTACATGACATCATGGTACATCCAATTTTTGTAAAATGATTGTGTTGGGGTTGATTTCAGGCCTCAAGTTTCTACCCAAAGTCTACAAAAATAAGTTTCGCGAAGTTAGCCCTGCTCATCTTGGTCACCTACTGTGAAGGGGGTCGATACATTAGGGGTATGGTGTAACACCCTGGAATTTTCTAATTTCCTCTTTAAGATTTTCCGGGAATATGATATAAAAATAATAAAGAATAATAATTATTAAAACTCCTAATTAACTAGTAAAAACCAAAGTATTACCGGCACCGTGATAACGGCTAAGGCTTTTATCAAAGTACAACAGCTGAAGTCTTTTAATAACAAACCAATTTAAAACACAAAATAAAACTTGAAATAATCTCAAAAACAAAACAAAGTCAAAACCAAAAGAAAATGATAAGTTAATATTTGACATGTATTTTACCCCCGAAACCGATTGATTTATAGCTCTAATGCGGCTCTTTTGAGCCATTTCTACTAACCTTTTCTATTTCGAGTGTTCGTTGTGCATTTTATAAGATTTTATAAGAATCGATAACTTATCGTTGTTTTCCGAGCCTTTTGAAGCACTTGAAGAAGTTAGTGAAGTGTTGAAGTCATTTGGGAAGCTCTACTAAGGATTAGGAGTATTAAAGAAGAATTCACGAAGTAAATTAGGAAAAGCCAGCAAAAATCAAGAAACGAAGCAAAGAAGGCCACCCGCCCGGGTCGAGGCATTGCGCCAGGTGGGGGTTGCTCGCCCGAACCCCTCCAGGCGGGTCGCTCCGAGGAGGATTTTTCACACGTTTCTTCTTGGTTTAGCCTTAGTATATAATGTTTTGTACTCCTAAAACCTAAGGACACATTCTTTATCATAAAAATATAGTTTTAGCCCTAGTTTTCTCTCTAAGTTGTGGAATTCTTTCAATCATTCAATTCAATAAAATTCAGGTTTTATTCAATCTTTAATTCTTGTTTTATTCATGTTTAATTTTATTTTTAATTTATGTTTTTAGTTTAGTAGTTTCATGTTTAGATCTAGTTTTATAGTTATTGTTAATTTATTAGTTTTAATCATGTATATAGTTTTAATTTCTATTATTGCTTTAGTTTCCTTCTCAATTATGTGTGAGTAATTTTCTTTCTAGGACTAGGGGATCTAGGGATTATTCTTGATGTTTTGTTCATAATTGTTAATTTGATTGTTAATGCTCTGAATTCCTGTTGTCAATTTTTATTGCTTTCAGTTAAATACTGGCTGGGTTTAATTATTAGTCTGATATTGTCGAAATCGATACCGAGAGGTAAGATTAACACAATTAGATCATAAGAACAATAGGCAAAACGAGTCTAAGTGAGCGAGAGCGATTTGAGGAGTTTTGAAGGAGACTAGATTCGAGAGAATTAGTGAACCTTAATTCCGGGAGTTAATAATCGGTTAATTAATTGTGTGCAATTCATTTTTTAACCTTTAGTGAACCGACGTCCTGGGCATAGTTATACATTTCTTTTCTTAATTGTTTCATTCTTAGTACTAGTTAACTTTTTAGTCTAAACCCAATATTCAAAGGCCCCTTACGGCAAAGTGACTTTTTAGAATTAGTAGAATTGTTTGCTTCCCTGTGGATACGAACTCTACTTCCCTGTCTACACATTTAGAGTAGTAGGTTACTTTTGATAGGTATACGAATGTCCCTACCAAATTTTTGCACCGTTGCCGGGGAGGCAATAGTTTAATTTCTACTAGTCGGGTTATTTTGTCCTATTTTTTTTTTAATTTTATCTCAAGGAACCCACTGTTCTTTGAGATAGTTTTTACGGATATCTACAGTTTCGATTTGTGTGCAGGTACTAGGTTTGCATGCCAGTTTGGATTGATCCTGAACCAGAACGTTCATTACATAAGCGGAGTTGTAGAAGGAAGTGGAGGCTGCGGAGAGTTGTTCTTTCTGAAAGGATACTATCGGAAGTGTCATAACTCTTTTCTGATTTGAGCATTTCTGAGAATTCTGATAGGGAAGAAATGGTAAAGTCACATATTAACGAGAACAACATACCAAATAATGATGCACAACCACCGCCATCGCCGGTCCCGCAATCACGATCGTTGAAGGTTATTCCCAGCCCAGTTCTGCAACAGTTGGAGGTGGTTATCGGTTCCCTGATACTAAGGCTCTAAATTTTGAGCTGAAGCCAGCTCTGGTGAATATGGTGGAAAGGAATCGGTTTGCAGGAACATTGATGGAGGATCCAATGTTGCATTTGAATAACTTCCTGCAGTACTGTGATACGATTAAGCAAGCTGGGGTCTCTCATGATTACATTAGAAGAATGATGTTCATGTTCTCACTGAAAGACAAGGCCCGTAATTGGTTGAACAGTCTCAATATGGATAATATCAACAATTGGGAAGAGTTAGCTCTAGCATTTCAAAGGAAGTATTACCCTCCAGAGTGAACTGCAACCCTTCGGAGTAAGATCACGAATTTCAGCCAGGAGTCAGATGAAACATTGTATGAAGCATGGGAGAGATTCAAGGATTTATTGAGATTTTGCCCACATCATGGTCTTTAGAACTGGTTCCTGGACCAGTCATAAATAATGGTTTAGGGAATGAGAGTCGAACACTATTAGATTCAGCTGCCAGTGGTCAATTCATGAACCAAGAGGTTAATGATGCATATGATTTGATCGAAGCAATTCGTATTCATAATTCACAGTTTGGCAATCCCAGGGGACATTCGAAGAAAGGTGGAAAGCATGTGGTTGATGATAAATATGAAAGTTTAGCATC
This sequence comes from Suaeda aralocaspica, assembly GCA_016808085.1. Taxonomy (NCBI): domain Eukaryota; kingdom Viridiplantae; phylum Streptophyta; class Magnoliopsida; order Caryophyllales; family Amaranthaceae; genus Suaeda; species Suaeda aralocaspica. The sequence goes on along the minus strand of PYUH01000358.1, from coordinate 324,550 downwards.
ACAGATCAATGCTATAAGCCAGAAGCTCGATAAGATTGGTACTACAGCTCCTTCACCATCACCTGTAGCTGCAATGGCTTCACTTTTGGGATGTACTGAGCCTTTCTGCGATTCATATGGTTGATTCGGTCACAGTTCCCAATCATGTACCAGTTCAGTAGAGCAAGTGTGTGCCTTCTAAGCCTACAAGAACAACCCATTCTCCAATACATACAATCTAGGGTGGAAGGATCACTGGATCATCCATACTTCTCCTACAAGAACAGCAACAATGTGCAGAATCCTCACCACCTCAGCAGGTTCTCTAGAAGATGCAGCGATTTGTACCACCACACCCACCAAGTTTCAGCAAACTACCATTGCCAGCAACACCAGTTCAACCCAGTGGTGAAATTTCAGAGCTGAAGAATATGATGTTGCAGATGCAGAAGAATATGAAGGCAATGCAGGCTTACAATAAGCAACTAGAAAACGAGCTAGCTCAGGTTGCACAATCCACAGCTCAGCGGCAGCAGGGTCAACTATCTCCTCAACCGAATCCACCAGCTTAGAGAGAGAATTGCAACTCCATCACTACCAGAAGATGGACCACTATGAAGGTCCTAAGATGCCCACTGATGATGCTGATTCAGAGATAGGAGTGCAGACTAGCAAGACCTCAATGTGGTGATTAAGGAGATTGCAGAGCCTACACCTTCTAAGGAGAAAGATGCCACAGAGAAGACAATCCCGGAGCTGACAAGCCAGTTGATACGTTGACACTTCCCAAGGTGCCACTACCCTTCCCGCATAGGGTAGATCGAAGTAAGAATGCTAATCATTTTCGTAAGTTTCTCAATATTGTCAAAAATTTGCAAGCTACTGTGCTTTTTACTGACTTGATTACACAGGTACTTACATAAATATACTAAGTTTTTAAAAAACATATTGAGCAGGAAGCGGGAATTGATTTCAGTAGAGACTGTTGCTTTAACTAAGGAATGTAGTGCTATTTTGCAGAATAAGTCTCCACCTAAACTCAAGGATCCTGGAACTTTTTCGATACCTTGTAACATTGGTCCACTTTTTATTGATAAGGCTTTATGTGATTTAGGGGCCAGTGTTAATGTTATGCCGTTGTCTATCTGTAAGAAACTAGATATTGGTTCTTTAAAGTTTACTAACATTACCTTGCAGATGGCGGATAGGACTGTGAAATACCCGAAAGGTATTTTGGAGGATGTCCCGGTAGAGTTGGGAAGTTTTTTATTCTCGTTGATTTTGTAGTGTTGGATATGGAGGAGGATGCACACATCCCTATTATTTTAGGTAGACCATTCTTAAATACTGCAGGAGCTGTCATTGATGTAAAGAATGATACTTTAACACTTTCTATAGGTGATGACAAGGTTACTTTTAACCTTGATATTGCATTGAAGAGTCCTATGTTAGAACAATCATGTTATAGAATTGACATAATTCAAGAGATTGTTTATGATGACTTGCTTCGATCCCTTAAAAAGGATCTTCTGGAGGCTATTTTGTGTTTGGATGTGATTTCAGGTGAAGGTAATAAGGAATCAGATGAATTAATTCAATCCCTTTCAGGAATGGATACCGATTCAGGAAGCAACTGTCAATTCCTGCAGTTGCCCCAGGATGTTTGTTCAGTAAAGGAGGTAACACAATCTGAGATGAAACCTCTTCCCTCTAATTTAAATATTTATTTCTAGATGAAAAAGAGCTATATCCTGTTATTGTCAGTGCTTCACTTACCGATAGTCAACTTGAGAAATTGTTATATGTGCTCAAATGTCATAATAAGGCTATTGGTCACACTATTGATGACTTAATTGGTATTAGTCCTGATTTTTGCATGCATCGTATTCACTTAGAGGAAGGTCATAAACAATGCATACAGGGTCAGCGTCGTTTGAATCCTAACATGTAGGAAGTTGTTAAGAAAGAGGTCATTAAATTACTTGATGCAGGTATTATTTATTCTGTTCCTGATTCTAGATGGGTCAGTCCAGTTCAGGTAGTACCTAAGAAAGATGGGACCACTGTTTTTCGAAATGATAAAAATGAATTAATTTCCACTAGAGTTGTCACAGGTTGGCGTATGTGTATCGATTACAGGAAACTTTGACTCCCAAATGTCCAAGTTTGAGTTTTTACCTTTTATGTTGGTGATTAATAAAATTGTTACATTTGCACCGAAAATAAAAACAGAAAAACAAAAAACAAAAAACAAAAAACAAAAAACAAAAAAAAAAACAAAAAACAAAGTGAAAAAAAAAACAAAATGAAAAAAAAGATATATTTTTCCTTTGAAACAATGAATAATTGTTTTATGTTTTTCTCATTAATTCATTCCATAGGATAATTTCTCTGCCAATAAATTAGTTTATCCTATATACTATTTATTTAAATATTATTTCTGTTATCCTAAATATATTCCTTAGCCTAATGAATTGTTATGTGAAGTGTGTCCATAGGATTCCCCTCCTATGACCATCCCTCTACACTGCTACTTAAAAGGATCACTTTCCCCTCCCCTTCATTGAGCAAATGTTAGAAAGACTAGCTAGGCATAAGTATTTTTGCTATTTAGATGGATATTCGGGATTCTTCCAAATCCCTATTCATCCTGATGATAAAGAAATAACTACTTTTACATGTCCTTATGGTACTTTTGCATATCGTAGAATTCCCTTTGGTTTATGTAATGCCCCTGCTACCTTTCAACATTGCATGATGAGTATATTTTCTAATTACATTGTATTAATTATGGATGTTTTTATGGATGATTTTAGTGTCTATGGAACTTCATTTGAGGCTTGTTTAGAAAAACTAACCAAAGTGCTTATGAGATGTGAAGAGGTGAATTTAGAGCTGAATTGGGAAAAGTGTCATTTTATGGTCACTGAAGGTGTTGTGCTTGGACAGTTAATCTCCGAATGAGATATTGAGGTCGATAAAGCAAAGATTCAGGTAATAGAGCAACTTTCCCCTCCTGTGAATGTCAAAGGGGTAAGAAGCTTTTAGGCCATACAGATTTTTATCGCAGGGGTTTATTAAAGATTTTTCTAAAATTGCGAAACCACTAATCCAATTGCTTTTGAAGGATGCAGATTTTAATTTTACTGATGAATGTGTACTGTTGAGTCTTTTAACAGGATTAAACAGGCACTTATTTCTGCACCTATCATCCAATCTCCTGATTGGGACCTCCCGTTCGAGATCATGTGTGATGCCAGTGACTATGCAGTTGGAGCTGTTTTGGGTCAAAGGAAAGACAAGTTCTCTATGCGATCTAATATGCCTGCAAGACACTTGACCCAACTCAGGTTAATTATGCCACTACTAAAAAGGAGCTACTAGCAGTTGTTTATGCACTCGACAAGTTCAGATCATACCTACTAGCTCTAAAGTGATTGTTCACACTGACCATACTGCTTTGAAGTACCTCCTTGCCAAGAAGGAAGCAAGGCCAAGGTTAATCAGATAGATTCTATTGCTGCAAGAGTTTGACCTCGAGATTCGTGATAAGAATGGAGTGGAAAATGTAGTAGCTGATTATCTTTCTAGGATCCGATTCGAAGATGAAGAACTAGTTCCCATTGATGATTCTTTCCCTAATGATCACTTACTTTCTGTTAAAGTTAAATCACCATGGTTTGCTGAATTTGCTAATTATATTGTAGGTGGTGTCTTGCCTCCTAATATTTCATCACAGTAGAGGAAGTGGTTCCATCATGATGTCAGATGGTATTTTTGTGATGACCCAAATTTATTTCGGGAATGTGCTGATGGAATATACCAACGATGTGTTCTTAATTGGGAGTTTTATGGAATTCTAAGCCATTGCCACTCATCACTTTATAGAGGACATGCAGGCCCTTTGAAGACAGTGTTCAAGGTATTGCAGTCTAGTTTCTATTGGTCTACTTTACTGAAGGATGCTAGAGATTTTGTCATGTCTTGTGATTCATGCCAAAAAACAGGTAATATCTCCAAAAGGCATGAAATGCCTCAAACAGGTATCTTAGAAGTTGAAATCTATAATGTTTGAGGTATTGATTATATGGGTCCCTTTCCTAATTCTAATGGTAATCGCTACATATTAGTTGTTGTGGATTATGTTTCTAAATGGGTGGAAGCTCTTGCTATCCCCCATTGTGATTCTAACACCGTGTTGAGATTGTTCAAGCAGGTTATTTTTCCTAGGTTCAGAGTCCCTAGAGCTATCATCAGTGATGGGGGAACGCATTTCCATGAGAAGAGGTTAGATAAGCTGCTGGAGAAGTACAGTGTCTACCACAGAACAGGATTGGCATACCATCCATAAACCAGTGATCAAGTGGAGGTCTCAAATCGAGAAATCAAGGCTATACTGGAGAAAACAGTTGCAAAGTCAAGGAAAGATTGGAGTAGCAAGCTGCATGATGCATTATGGGCATATAGAACGGCGTTCAAGACACCTATCGGTACATCTCCATATCGATTAGTGTACGGGAAGGCATGCCATTTATCGGTCGAGTTAGAGTACAAAGCCTACAGGGCAGTAAAGGAGCTCAACATGGATGCTAAGCTTGCAGGTGAGAAGCAGTTACTTCAATTAATTGAGCTAGATGAGTTTCAATTGGGAGCCTATGATAGTGCTAAGATCTACAAGGAGAAGAATAAGTAATGGCACGATAAGCGGATAATAAGAAAGGAGTTCGTAGCAGGTGATAAGGTCTTGTTATTCAACTCTAGATTGAAGCTTTTTCCAGGAAAGTTGAGGTCTAGGTGGAGCGGCCCTTTCATTGTCACCACGGTGAGCAAGTACAGATTTGTGGAGGTTCAGAATGATAAAGGGGAACGATTTAAGGTTAATGGACACCGCCTCAAGCACTACTATGAAGGTGATGTCGTTGGCTTGGTTGAGGAAATCACTTTCCGAAACCCACACCCCCTATGAGCTATGAGGTAACATGGTCAAGCTAATGACCTTAAAGAAGCGCTTTGCGGGAAGCAACCCGTAGTTAGTTTAGTTTTTAGTAGATTTTTCTCTTTTTATTTTCACAGTTTAATAGGGACTCTAGCTCTATTCTTAGCTTTGGTGAGGAGAGTGAGGGACTAACAATTTTTCCAAGTGTTTTTGGTGTGCTTATAGGTGAATTTGAGGCGAAAAAGGACAAAAACCGCACGAAGAGCAGCCCGCTCGGGTGGGTCCGGGCGAACAGCTGCCCTCCAGGCGGTTGGCTGGAGATCCGGGCGCGCAACCCAGTTTTGAACACTTAGAAAAATTTTCAAATTTTTGGAAAAAGGGGGATCCGGGCGGAACATCCGCCCTCCAAGCGAGTGGCACTCGGCCCCGGCGCGCAAACCAATTTCCATAACTTAGAATTTTTTTGAAAAAAACCCCAACAACCAGCCATTCTCCCGGGTACCCGGGCGAGCAGCCTAGCCTCCGGGCGTGTGGCACTCGGCCCGGGCGCCCGGATCCGCCCCCCTTCCTTTCACGCGTCTTTTTCTTTCCCCTTCCTTCTTTCTTTTTCTTTCTTCTTCCTCCTTTCTACTCTCACCTCTCGTTATCTTATCTCCTCTTTCTCTCTCTACAATTCAAAATCTCCATAACTCCCCTTCTCACTCTAAACTTTTTTCTACTATATCTCCCTCTCTACTCACCCAAATTCACTCAAATTTTCACCAAACTTCATATTTTTCCACTCTCTTCTAGATCCCCATCACAAATATCTTTAAAAGCATCTCTCAACTCACATCACTGACTTCCTCACTTCACTTAATACACCTTCAATGGCACCCAAGAGACAACGAGTTGGAACTAGCTCAAGGAACGAACTACAAGGATTCGGACGGGATTCCACCTATGGGTTAGTCGCTTTCGGTTCTCAAGAACAAAAGGTACGTTTCGAAAAGTTAAAATTGAGGAATGTTACTCCTACACGTTTTCTAGATCATCAGTTATTACGCACTTTAAGTGTTTATAATGATACTGGGGAACTGTTTAAATCTATGGGTATGCACAGATTCTTTAATATGGATGCCCCCACTTACCCCGACATAACTGATGAGTTCATGTCGAGTTTTGAGATTGACCGCCCCAACCCTAAAGTACCTGTTAGAGGTGTTAGTTTTAGGATGTTTAATGTCGATCGGTATGAAACAATCGAAGATTTTGGGGCTATCTTTGATTTAGCCATTTGGGGGTGTGCTAGACCCCCAAAGGGCTTTGATGATGTTGCATGGTGGTTTTCTTTGACAGGTGTTCACTTGACTAACTGGCACATGCCAAAGCTAACCTGATCCACCAACCCTCTGCCAGGATCACTCACTGTTTCCTTACAGGGACGATATTCGTTCGGTATGAACAGCATGAGGTTCATACTAGAGAAATGTGGTGCCTAGGGAGGCACTTGGTAAAACACTCCTTCCCCTACCGTCTTCATCTTCCTCACATGTTTGCTATGCATTTACATACTCAATGCAAGACTTATGCAGGAATTAATCGATTTGGCCAACCAACCATTAACAACATTTTTTTTGGTGGCCTACTAACTTATGTTGGCATGTACTATAAGGCTAACTTTGAGTATGGCCGGACCCCTACTGTGGGGTCCCGCACTTTGGATGCCCCTTACCTTAGCCAATGTGATTGGCTAGAGTTAAGAGAAGGGGGCTGTATTAGATGGTACATAGAACCATCTAGGGGAGTTTCTGTTCTTCTCCCTAATAATTCATTGACTGGATTGCTGCCTGATCAACAATCCTCTATTATGACATTGGATGGTCGTTTTGCAGGTTCTTCTGCAGGTACCTCGGGACACAGCGGGTCGAGTCAGTCTCCGTAGTTCGTGCCCCAGCAGCCACCTATGGACCCTGCCCCATGGCAAGCACAGATGAACTAGCTGCATAACCAGTTCAACAACTTCCAGTTACAGTACCAGCAGTTCATGCAGCGGTTTGATACTTTTGCGCAGGACCACCGTCTTGCCATGTACCCCATCTATGACCACTACGTCTGCACCGGTGTATTGCCTTCTACTGGCCTTCACCCTTCATGGTATACTTTCAACCATGGAGAGGGGACCAATGGAGCAGGTGGTGGTGGTGATGATGATGATGACGATGCTAGTGAGGAAACTGACACTTTCCTCCAGGATTCTGACTGAGAGGAGTCCCTTACTTCCTTCAGCATGAGGACATTGTTGAGTCCGGCTTAGGGGAGGTAACTTTATTGCTTTCTTAGTTTAGTTTTTATTGCTTTCTAGTGTAGTTTTTATTGCTTTCTTAGGTTAGTCATATGGTTTGTACTACTTGTTAGAAGTAGGAAATTACATATGACCAAAAAAAATGTACAACTTTCATTGTTTAGATTTTTGTTTTGCTTTTGGTAGTTAATTTTAGTTGGATTGATTGATTGAATGGTTTGTATGATGAAACTTTGTGAATGGTGACTTCCTTGTGCCCCGCATTTTATTTAAAAATGTTTTCGATTGATTTGGGCATGTGATGAGTTATGTTTTGGGAATTGCCAACTTGGACTTGAATTTGACTTAGCTTGAAACAGTTTCTTATCTTGCCAATATAGCCATGTGTAGAGTAGAGGCTTGAACTGTGTTAACAGGAGGATTTGAGCCGCATACATTATTATTGCTTATTTCTTTTCATGTGTGCTTAGTTCCTGGTGCTTGTATGATCCGTGTTTTAGCTTTTGAGTCTGGTAGCTTGGCTTTTGTGTGTTACATGTCGCGAATGGAAAAAGGGATTCATTTCTTTTTGGAGCTTTTTGATTTTAGGCATTCCTTCACAAATTTTTCCTTGGCCCTTATTTTGAGCTTTTTACCCTTCATTTGCATTTTAGCCACATTACAACCCTATTTGGCCTTGTTCTATTAGTTGATATATGCCCAAGCTTGGCTTGGGGGAGTTGGGGAGTTATTTTGTTGTTGTTTTGCATTTGTTGGAGGTTTTGGAGGATTGGAAAATTGTGAAATGGTTGTTGTTAAAATCTAATAATAGGTCTCACGTTAAGGCTCTGCATACCAATGTTTAGGCTAGTTTTAATGAAGAATTAAAATGTTATATATCTCATATTGGCCTATTATGTATGTGTGATGATTTTGTATTTGACATGTCATTAAGAGTCGTGAGCCTAAATTTGAAAAAATTTTGAAAGTTGAAAAAAAGATGAAAAGAAAAATGAAAATGAAAAAAAAAGAGTTGAAAAAAAATTGAAAGATGTTGAAAAAAAAAAAAGCTTGTGATATTTGGAGTAGTTGAAGTGTAAAATTTTATGGTGTCATGTGATTCCATGAGAATTGGTTTGATGTTGGAGTAGTTGTTGGAGATGTTGATTATGCTCTTTATATGCATATAGCCCGCATTCACCACCATATTATCCCAAATTTTATCCTACCCATCACCCTGGCCACGTTACAAACTTATAAAGACCTTTTTGATCGGCATGTGCATGTTTTTAGTTCTTGTGAAGTGAGTCAATTGCCAAAGCTAGTGAGTATTACTTGCATTTTGAGTCGACTTTCATATTAGGATTGAGTGACTACCCTTAAACACTTTCATGAGGTGTGAGATGTGAGTTTAGGTTCTCAAATTTGCATTTAAACACTTATTGCATTTGCATTCTTATTTGGGATTAAGGAGTGACACCGAGTGAGCTACTCTAGTCATCGACTTCTATTTCTTACATGGTTGGCTTATTGATTTTGATTTAAGTCGATGGCGGTCAAGGAATTTTGATGGGTTGGTTGAGGAACTTAAATGCTCGGAATTGCTTGAGTTGCTTTTGTTTTGCAAAGTTAAAGGGATGAAGTCATTGTTTGCTTAGTTGTTTGCTTGAGGACAAGCAAGGGTTTGGCTTGGGGAAGTTTGATAAATTAATATTTGACATGTATTTTACCCCCGATCCCAATTGATTTTTAGCTCTAATGCGGAACTTTTGAGCCATTTCTACTAACTTTTGCTATTTCGAGTTCTCATTGTGCTTTTTATAAGATTTTACAGGAATCGATGATTGTTTTCCGAGCCTTTTGAAGCACTTGAAGAAGTTAGTGAAGAGTTGAGGTCATTTGGGAAGCTCTACTAAGGATTAGGAGTATTAAAGAAGAATTCACGAAATAATTAAGGAAAAGCCAGCAAAAATCAAGAAACGAAGCAAAGAAGGCCACCCGCCCGAGTCGAGGCAGCGTGCCCAGGTGGGGGTTGCTCGCCCGGACTCCTCCGAGCGGGTCGCTCCGAGGAGGATTTTTCACGCGTTTCTTCTTGGTTTAGCCTTATTATGTAATGTTTTGTACTCCTAAAAACCTAATGACGCATTCTTATCATAGAAATATAGTTTTAGCCCTAGTTTTCTCTCTAACTTGTACAATTCTTTCAATCATTCAATTCAATAAAATTCAGGTTTTATTCAATCTTTAATTATTGTTTCTTTTATTCATGTTTAATTTTAGTTTTAATTTATGTTTTTAGTTTTAGTAGTTTCATGTTTACATCTAGTTTTATAGTTACTGTTAATTTATTAGTTTTAATCATGTTTATAGTTTTAATTTCTATTATTGCTTTAGTTTCCTCAATCTCAATTATTTGTGAGTAGTTTTCTTTCTAGGACTAGGGGATCTATGGATCGTGCTTGATGTTTTGTTCATAATTGTTATTTTGATTATTAATGTTCTTGAATTCCTGTAGTCAATTTTTATCGCTTTCAATTAAATACTGGCCAATTTTTATTGCTTTCAATTAAATACTGGCCAGGTTTAATTGTTAGTCTGATAATGTCGAAATCGATACCGAGAGGTAAGATTACCACAATTAGATCATAAGGACAATAGGAAAAATGATTCTAAGTGAGCGAGAGCCATTAGAGGAGTTTTGAAGGAGACTAGATTCAAGAGAATTAGTGAACCTTAATTCAGGGAGTTGATAATCAGTTAATTAATTGTGTGCAATTCATTTGTTGATCTGTGGTGAACCGACATCCTAGGCTTAGTTATAGATTTCTTTTCTTAATTGTTTCATTCCTAGTACTAGTTAACTTTTTAGTCTAAACCCAATATTCAAAGGCCCCTTACGGCAAAGTGACTTTTTAGAATTAGTAGAATTGCTTGCTTCCCTGTGGATACGATCCCTACTTCCTTATCTACATAGTTAGAGTAGTAGGTTACTTTTGATAGGTATATGACTGTCCCTATCAGAAAATCAAAATAAATCTTTATTACACTTCGGAACCGTCTCAACGTCTCTTCAAAACCAAACAAACTTTAAACTTCAAAAACAGAAGTCAACATCAAACAATAAATAACTAATAAGTCCATAAAACTACGAAAACTACAATGCAAGCGCTCACACTTCAACCCAGCATGATTGACTGTGCCCACCTGTACCTGTAGCTTTCTCTTATTCTAGACAACTACTCGCCATCAAGTGGGTCATCGTAGGGCCAAGTCAAAGCCAAAGCCATGCACACAAACACACACAATCAGCAAAGCTGAGTACATAAATACCAATGACTATGCAGAACATAATCAACACTAAAAATAACTGAAAAGTATAACACATATACTTCTTACCGTTAACAACTCTTCACCTGTGCATAGACTCAACTCATATAAAATTATTTATTACATTTAAACTTTGGTTTTCGCATCGAACGGGTTTCCTTCTCTTTAAAATCGCCCTATTAAGCACCAACATGGGAGAAATTCCAAGACGGTATTACCTATGTCACATATAGTGACGGAATTCCAGTCTTGTACCCCAATTAGTGCGAATCCTTTTTCACTTTACGTGATTAGCAGGTTTAACTACATTATGACTCATGCACAAAAACACGTAGGAGCATGCATGACATCAAACAAAACCATATTTATTATCTTGGATTAAAGTGATCCTAAAAAATAATTGTGTGTGTCCTTTAATTAAACTAAACTTCCTTTACCACACATTAACTGTGAGTGGCTAACTATTTATCTTTCTTGACCACGCATTAAACTGTGAGTAACTATATAAATATTTGCTCATTAAACTCTTATTAAACATGCGAATAAAAAGTCACAAACTACCTTTCTTGTTGATTAAGTAACTAACTAACTCAACTAACTTCATTTTCTTCATTATTAACTACTGGCCAACTTTAGAAATAACTTTAACAGTCCAATTACTCATGATAAATTAATAATGCTATAAATGTGGAATGCCAACTAAATATAAGAATCATACTTTTATACTATGATACTTCTCATGCAAGTCAACCAAACAACAATTCATATTCACATTCACATTCACAACATGTAAGATCAAAAACCAAGCATAAAAACTACTTTTACTTTCGCCTTTAGTACTTACGTACCGTGTATAGTAGTGGTGATCCGCCACAACTTCTAAAAGTCAACTAACTCGAATTCTTCTACGTAGAGAAAACCGAAACTAAATTAAAACCTTGTTAACTAACTCCTACAACAACTCTAAACTAACTTTTTATATTGTAAACTTGTCCAAAACGTTCCTCATATAGTATTTATTCAATTTCATACTTTATTTTAATTTTTCTTTCGCAAAACACTTGATTTTCGGTAATTTTCCAAAAATGGCAACTTTAATTTATAAAATTTCTTAAAAATACTTTATAGCCCTTCTAAATATCATATTTTGATCATAAGACATTTAGTCATGTCCTAAGATCATCATACAATATTTTGATGCATTAAAAATAATTATAACTAATTATGTCACATGCTACTATTTTTATTAAGCATAAACATGTGTTAAAATTTACAGCTTTATTTATTTATTCAAAGCTCCTTAAAAACTCATCAAGACATCATAAATTAGCCATAAAACTCTTTTACAATCTAATACCATCATTATACATCTAATCTATTCTTTAAAATAATTTTTCATGAAGTAAAGCTTTTTTTGTCAAAACTACCTAAATGTTTAGTGTTTTTGTGAACAACTACCTACATTCCTAAAAAAATTACACAACTACCTACATGTTTCATTTATTTTGTAAAACACTACCAACTAACATTTTCCATCCAAAAAACGTTAGTGGGTCCCAACTTTTATCTTTCTCTCCCTATAAAAATCAATTTTTACTCAATTTCAAACCCTTTGATTTAATTTGCAATGATCATTTTTTCTTCATGTTCTCTACCAAAATTGTTGCAAATTAGAAAATAATTCTAAATATTAAATTTGGGGCTTTTGGTTTTAAAACCATATTGAAGGTATGTGTTTGCCTAGTTTAAAAAATTGTGTGTTTTATGTTCCCCAAATTCATAACATAACAAAGCATAATCTAATTACTACCCTTCATTGATACACCTTTAAGCTTTCGAAAATCGGCAGCACAAGCTTTAGAAATTGGGGTTTTTCGATTTCAGAATTTTCACATACTAGCTAGGGTTTAAGTACTTTGATTTGGGTAAGTAGGAGAGGATGTAAGAATTGAATAGAGATTAAAATTCTTGTGACTAACATTTGAAGGAAAAATTCAATAATTTTTTTGTAAGGGTCCAGAATCGAATGACTTAATTGCAAAGAGAAGAGTTCAATTCCTCTTTTATTATTTAAGGGGCATTTCGGTAATTTCATAAGATAATCATACATGATTGAAGGAAAAGGTAAAAAGCGGGACCCACTAACGTTTTTCACAAAAAAATGATATATGTAGGTAGTTGTGTAATTTTTTATAAAATGTAGGTAGTTGTTAACAAAAACACTAAACATCTAGGTAGTTGTTGACAAAAAAAGCTAAAGTAAAACATGTTCATAATATTTTTACTCTTTATTTTCATGACTTTAAAAAAAAATTATCAGCAATATTAAACAACTTTAAAACCCTTAAAAACAAATCTAAATTTCATAAAATCATCACAAATTCATACTACAACAATTTATGATCATCATATAAAAGTTTAGATCATTAAAACCCATAAAACTACAAATTTCATGATTTCATAAACCCTAAAATAAAATTTCATGAATAACTTTATAAATTCATACTTTAAACATTAATATAACTTTATAAAACATGATTATAATCATAAAAACATGATTAAACATAATTATAAACATGAATTTGTGCATAATTGTATTAAAAAAAAAGAGACGAATAGTTTTTTTTTTAAAATAAGAGATTCAAAATTACCAAAATAGGGGAGGAAGAGAAGTTGGCTAGCGGCAGTAGCGACGGCGGCAAGGGGATGGCGCCGGTATGCAAGGAAGGGGCGAGCAAGAAGGAGCAACGGGCTTTTTTTTTTTGGAAAAAGTTTCGAATTCCTTTTTTTTCACTCTCTTTTTTTTTTTTTTTTTTTGAAATCCTAATTCACTAATAGCAAAGTAAATCTGAAATTTTCTAATTTAAGGAGTATTTATAGGCCCAAAGTAGGTTTTGATGCAATTATATAAATACCCATAATGTTTGAAATTACTTTTGTGCCCTTGTTTTAAACCAATTTAGGAAACTCTAAAAATTCTATTTTTAGAAACTTATTAAAATATTTAATAAAACTCAAAATGACATGAAATGTATTTTATAAACTTTAGAAAACATGAAATAATTATTTTAATTAACAATTAATTTAAATTTCTTTTTTAATATATTTATTGAACTTAATTTCTCAATAAAAATACTATAAACATACACATAAAATATGAAATTAACTTCTTGAAATACGTGAAAATATGGGGTATTACATATGGTCGTCTCTATGAAGCCTCCCTTGAATTAGGTCCTGGACACCCTCATGGTTTACCAAGTGCAAGATTTATTAATATAGCGTGTTAAATGTGCACATGAGTGCAACTTGGTGTATGTTTGGTGGATGATAAGGATAAGACAGATCGTCAGAAATAGGAGTCACCAGCATGTCTTTAGGGAAAGAACATGCACACCCAAATATTTTCGATCACGGAGTTGGAAAATCACCCATACCGACCTCCTACTCGGATGTTAGCACCTTTAGTTAAATCTTCGGCTGCACAAAACATGTTTAGTTTACCCTAGACATACTTGCACATAGAGATTACTACTTTTGTTAGGAAATAAACTAAACTTACCTAAACAAACATGATGTAATTTCAAAGATTTTTGGATATTATGTGTTTCTTAATTAGATGTGGTTTTTAGTTAGGAAACAATGTAGGATTATTTAGGCTTGGGAGCAAATAAAATCCTAATGGATGTGGGATTAGCCTATAAAAGGGGGTTTAGGCTTACTAGAAAATTATGATGTTTTGGTGAGAAACCATCTTTAGGGTCATTGTGTTATTTTGTAGCAACTTAATATACAATATTTAATTTGAGGGGAGGAAATCATAATTTCCTTATAAACACTTGTCTCTTTTATTATCGTAATTTGTTATTTGTTCAATATTGCATTTTGTGGGTGTGTTCCCAAATTCTTTGTGGCACGTGATTTATAACAAATAGGTATCAAGATCTAGGTTAACTCATGGAAGAATTCGGGAACAAATACAAAATAGAACCGTTCACTAGTAAAAAATGGCTATTTGTAACGCCTCATTAGCATCGTTTGTGAGAAAAACGATACTAATAGGTCTATATTAGTATCGTTTCTAATAAAAACGACACTAATATGTCTCCATAATTATCGTTTTTACAAAAAACGATGCTAATAGGTCACCCATTAGTATCGTTTGTAAAATAAACGATATTAATACTTCTCTATTAGTATCGTTTCTACAGGATACGATACTAATAGAAGCTTCAAAAAACACAACACGGAGCTTTTATATCGTTTTCAATAAAAAAACGATGCTAATGGGAGATTGAGACCCTTAAAAAAATCAAGTCTCTCACTCTCATTTCTCATATCTGTTTCACTCTCAACTCTCTCAGATTCTTACTCTTCACTCTATCATCTCATCTCACTAAACCAAATATCTCGTCTCTTCACCCTATCAATAAACCCAATTCAGGTTTTCTCAGTTTTTTATTTGAATTAGGTGTTTGGTGTGATAACTAGGGTTTATTGATTGGGTTTTGGGTGGGATAACTAGGTTTTATGATTGGGTTATTGGAGTGGTTAGGGTTTTCGAATTAGAGGTTGCGGTGGTTAGGATTTTCAATTCGAAGGTTTTAATTTAGGTTTTTTGTGGTTAGGGTCTTCGAATTGCTTTTTCTAGAGGTTAGGGTATTCGAATTAGACTTTTGGGGTGGTCTTGTTCTGTCGAAGATGATTTGAATTCCTACGTCGAAGGTAAATTTCTCAATTTTTTGTTTAATTTGTTTTATTTGTCCTATTTTTAAGGTTTATTATGTATTTCGATCAAATACAATTTTGATTCAACTTTATTGGTCAATTCTTAGGTTATATTCGATTCGTTTTTGATTCAGTTTTTTCTTATTTCTTCGTTTGGTTGAATCTATGTTTCTATGTTTGAAATTGTATGTTTTTGACAATTGGGTTTATGTTGTTTCATTGATTGTATTGGATTTTGGAGCAATTGTTAACATTGTGAGTCATGAGTGATTTTGCTTTATTAATGGAATAAATTGGTATTTTGAGTTATTGTGTTGTGTTCTTATTACTTGTGATTTGATTGATTGCTATGATTTTGGATGAATGTAATGGAGTTTGATGATATAAGGTTTGATTGTGGAGCTACGGCTACTGCTAAAGCATTGATGTGGTACCATCCTTTCGCGAGGAGGCTGAGGGAGAAAGGAGGTGGCAAACTAGTGGTGGAGTGTAATGCAGAAGGGATTATGTTCATTGAAGCAATAGCTGATGTATGCCTCAAGCAGTTTGGACGTCCACTTATGCCTCCATTTCCTTGTTTGGATGAACTTTTGTTTGATGTCCCTGGTTATTCTGATGTCTTGGACTCCCCTTTGATTCTCATACAGGTATTTTTAAATTTAATTAATGTATGTTTGATTATTTACTTGTCAAAAATTTATATTTCCGATATTATTCTATTTTTTCCTCCAATAACTCATCATATCAAATTATTATCAATTAGAAATATATCTTATTTCTTTCATTTATAGACTCATTTTCCACCAAAAATTTGTTGTTAAAATCCCCTAAAATTCTTAACAAAGAAAACAAGGCATGAGAAAATTAAGACTGCAACTTCTCTGCATTGAATGAATTTTTTGCAGATTTGAATTTATTTTTGATTCCAACATTATTATGGTAGCAATGTCACTAAGCAATTGTGGAACTTCATCAGTTCATAACCATTGTTTCAGAGAGATTCGCAGCTTTAATTTTCATATTGGTCCAGTGTTAATATGACCTAGATTAATTATTGGAGTATATATATGCACCTCCCATATGGTGACGTTGCTATTTAGAAATTTAGAAATTTCTTTTGATTGCTCTCCCTAAAAAGGGAGTTTAGAAATTAGAAATTTAGAAANTTAGAAATTAAAAATTTTGAAATTTTGAAACATAAACCTCTAAGGAATGTCATTTTCTTTTGATTGCTCTGCCTAAAAGGGAGAAAACCTTAATAAAACCTCCAGAATATCATAATTTACTTCATATGTCAATGTCCACATCCAAACCTATGTCCATTAACACTAGTACCCCACCATTGATGACTTCCTTCTCTTTATTTATGTTCTTTGTCTCACTTATTGCCAAACAAAAAAAAATTGTCGATGTAAAACTCATACCTTGTAGGAGTGAAAACTACTAGATTGATTTAGAACCTTCATTCTTTGAAAACCCTTTTTTCTTTCTTAAATGTTTGTTTGCAATGGGATACCATGGAAGTTTTCTATTGCATGGAAAACAACCTTTCCGAGTGAAATGTAACTAGATAATGTTGTGTAGCAAACTCAAGAGGTCTTTCATCTGTTTCCCATTTCTACAACTTATTTGTCGTGCTTATGTGTGGTTCCTTGTGTTGATCAACGGATATGCTGTTCCAATTCCTATTCCAGTCATAGAAGTTACCCAATTTCATAACATGTGTGTCTCCAGCATCAGTTAACAGTAGAAGAGAAGTTGGTCTTAATACTTGAGAAAGAATATCTAGGCGATGTAGGTGGTCTAGCTGCTTTTCTTATGAATTTCGTAACTCTCAATCCTGGCGAAGCCTTGTGCTTAGGGGTAAATGAACTTCATGCCTATGTATCTAGTGATTGCATCGAGTGTATGGCAACTTTAGACAATGTTTTCCGGGCTGGTTTAACTCCCAGGAAGAGGGATGTTAAGACTTTGTGTGAGATGCTCACCTACAAACAGGTAACCATAACTCATTTACTTTTAACTTCTTTTAGTTATTCAACTTTTATTTGCCTTTTTATTGTTGCAAACTGCAGTGACATTGTGGCTGCTTCAAGCACTTCAGTCAAGTTTTTGTTACCTTCACCTGATCATACTCTTCTTGTTGGAATGATATCATTTAAACTCTCAGCACACCAATATTAATTTATACACTGTAGTTCGTGATTCTGTAAAGATTTATTTTAAATTATGTTCTCAGCCTTATCATTTCTTGCCAGATATCTCTTTAATGTAGACACGCAGTCATATTGCATTGCTTGTTATCTTGATGTGGCTCTATGACATGTAATATTATATCTTTTTTTTTGCATGTATTCACATATATTAAGTTTGGAGATGCTATAACGAATATATGATCATTATAGTTGAGGTGTGATGGGGAAAAGGGACAGTGGCATTGACACTACTGCAAGAATTTTGAGACAGATTGTAGGATTTATATTAATTTGTTGTTCACTTTATTTCATTTTAATGATTCTAATTTTAATGCATTGTTAGGAAGGCAATTATCTTATGGCTTGATGTATTCTGTTAATTCATTATTTTTTACAGCTATTTATCTCTCAAAGGGTTGTTTTAAAGCTATCACTACAACAAAACTGATCTTTTTTAGCTGTCAATTAATAGCAGTTATCCTCATAACCGCTGTTAAAAGTGGGTTGGCTACGTTTTTTATAGCGGTTAAATAAGAACAGCCATAAAAACCTAAAGAAAAAGGCATATTATAGCGGTTAATTGGCAACAGCCGTTAAATCTAAAGCAGCAAAGCTTATTATAGCGGTTTGTTTACAACCGCCATTAAAACAATATTTAAAACTAACTTAAAAAAAATTCTTCTTTAATTCTACACAGAGCTCTCTCACGAACTCTACACAGATTTCTACACAAACCGCCTCTCAAAAACACGATCTCTCTCACGCTCAAACAAAAACACGAACTCCCTCAAGCTCAAACAAACCGCCTTACAAGTGAAATTCTCCGGCGAAATTCTGGATTAAATCTCCGGCGGCAATTTTCGACGACTGAAATCTATGCTACAAGTGAAACCGACGAGTAGAGGTAAATTTTGATTTCAATCGGCAATTTTAGTGAAATCGGCAATTTTGAAATCGACTTAAGCAACAATTTCTTATTTGGCGAAATTCTGGATTATTACATGTTAATGAATTTCAATCTCTCAAACTCTCAATTTGAAATTACGAATTCAGTTACGAATTTCAATTGCGAAATTCAATTACGAATTTAAATTAGGAATTTCAGCTAAAAAAGTTTTGGTTTAGCTTGCAATTTGGTTCTTGTTAGCTTGCAATTGCCGAATCTTGGTAAATATTGGTTTAGCAATTCGTTAATATTCAATTGGTGTTGGTCTGAATTTTTTGCAACTGCCGAATTTCAATTGCATAAATCTTTGTAAATATTCAATATGCAATTCGTTTTGGTTTAGCTTGCAATTGGTGTTGGTCTGAATTTTTTCTTAATTTTTTGTTAATATTCAACATGAAATTCAGTTTTTTTTGTTAATTGTGATTGCTTGTAAAAGGTATATATTTTTTTCAATTGAAATTCAATGTTTGTAAATTCGGTTTAGGTATACGTTTTTTTTTCGATTGAAATTCAGTTCAGCATGCAATTCGTTTTGGGGTTCCATTATTGTTTATTTGAATTTTTTAATTTTTTGATAAGCAATTGAAGAAGCTTTTGATGCTTTCCAGATTGTCAAGCTTTCGGTTTCTAAATCGATTACTCAATTACTCCTCAATTATCAAGGTCAGTAGTTTTTGGTAATTGTTAAGCTCTCGGTTTTGGGGTTCCAGATATTATTTTTTTAACTTTGTTTCTGTAATTTTGTTTCTGTATNATGTAATTTTGTTTCTGTATTAATTTTGAACTTCATTTGTTTCTGTAAAACAAGTTGTTAATTTCTGTACTATGAAAAAAAAAAAAACAAGTTGTTAATTATTTCAATGTGAAAAAAAAAGATAATTGATTGTTTGAGGAATTGGTTTTGATTTTGATTTTGATTTTGGGCGAACTTTGTGGAAATTAAGGGTTTCAAAAACGGGCTGCATGTTTACTGATTAAATTAGGTTTTTGATGCTTTTTTTTAATTGGATTTCGGATTTAATTGATTGTTTGAGCAATTGGCCGGGTTTGATATTCCTGAATTTAGGCTTTAAATTAGGCAAACAATTTGTGGGAATTAAGTATATAGGAGTAATTGATTGACATGTTTTGGGGTTTCTGTAATTGTAATGTTTGAAGGTGAAATTTAGAGTTGGAGGGAATGAAAGTTTAGTTGTCATGAATACTTTACTCAGGAGAACTGGAATGCCTGTTAACTGGTGGTTGTTAGTTAGTTGTGAGAGTTTCTAAATTTTGGAACCATATAAATACCAGGTTGATTGATTTTTTTTTTTTTTGAACAATAATGACTTAATGAGAAGTTCAAAGGGTTGATAATTGGTAAAACTCATTTAGATAATGAATTATGATTAATAATTAAGCAGTAATAATCCTGTATAAACAATTAGGGATATGATGAACTAACTAGATTTTGTAGTTGTTAGGATAATTATATACAATCACTTCTAAATAACTAAAGCAAATTAAAGAAGCATGTAGAATTGAGGAATGTAACTATAGGCGCTCCTAGATTTTCATCTTATTGCAACCTCCTCTCTTTTACCGGCTATTATGAGTAATAAATTTAGGTTTTGATTTTGTTGGAAAAATAAATAATTTGGAAAAAATAAATTTGAATGCCTCTGCTGTATATGCCTGTATAATTCAATGGTAGTAGAAGAAGAAGAAAGCTTTTTAGCATGACATTAAGATCGAATTAAAATAACAAAAATAATTCAATAATTTCAATTAGTTTGTATTGAAATTATAATATCCATTATATTCACCACAAAATAACTAAAATAATTTAAAAATTGAAGAACTTAACACATAATGATAACACACTAATAATCATTTTCATGTACATTTTTGTTACACCATAGTTTATGGATCGAGATTGGATGCTGCTCGGCGTAATACTGATAAATATGAGCATGGAGTAGATGGATTCATTGAATTTGCAAGGAAAACATGCAGAGAATGTGAATCATATTTTCATGTGTTGATTGCAATAATATGGTTCGACTTAATATTGAGGATATAAAAGATCACTTGATGTTTAAAGGCATTAATCAATTGTATAAGTGTTGGTTGCATCATGGTGAGAATTTAGGGGAAGGTCCTTCTAATGTGCATGGTATGATGGATTGCGAAACTGGGGTAGAAGTAGATGTCGATAGAGAACCTCCCTATGAACATGAGTACTTTGAAAATGAAGACATCGAAGATGATGAGTTTATAGAAATGGCAAAAGCCATGGAGGAAAGCTTTGCGGACTGTCCAGATATGTTTAATAGCTTGCGTAGTGATGCGAAGAAACCATTGTACCCCGGAAGCACTAAATATACTACATTATCTGTCGTTATCAAGTTGTTTAATTTGAAGGCAAGGAATGGAGCCACGGATAAATTGTTTACAGATTTTTTAGATGCATTTCAAGACATGCTTCCTGATGAAAACTTGCTTCCAAATCGTACCTATGAAGCTAAAAAGATGCTAAGCTCTATCGGCATGCGCTATGAAAGGATACATGCTTGCCCAAATGACTGTATCTTATACCGGAAAGAATATTCTTCATTTGAAAATTGTCCTGTGTGCAAAGCTTCAAGGTATAAGAAGAGAAAAGTTCCGGCTAAAGTGATGTGGTACTTTCCAATTGTGCCAAGGCTTAGAAGGCTTTTTGGTATTCCAGAAATAGCAAAAAGCTTGATATGGCATGCTGAAGAGAGAAAGAGTGATGGTATATTAAGGCATCCGGCGGATTCTCCACAATGGATCAAGATTGATAAAGATCATCCTAACTTTGGCAAGGACCCTAGAAATTTGCGGCTTGCCCTAGCTAGTGATGGACTGAACCCTCATGGCAATCAAAGTAGTACTCATAGTACATGGCCAGTAATTTTGATGATTTATAATCTTCCCCCATCTTTAATAATGAAACGCAAGTACATGATGCTTTCAATGTTAATATCAGGACCCAAACAACCTGGCCACGATATAGATGTTTATTTGGCTCCATTGATTGAAGATTTAAAAATGTTGTGGGATACAGGTGTTGAGGTATTTGATTCTTACCGTCAACAATATTTTAACTTGAGAGCCTTGCTTTTTGGTACACTAAATGATTTCCCAGCGTATGGTAATTTGTCTGGTTATAGTGTGAAAGGTTATAAGGCATGCCCTATATGTGATGAGAGCACACCCTCAATCAAGCTAAAGAATTCTAGTAAAGGGGAAAGGAAAAATGCTGGTAAAGTTGTCCATTTAGGCGCACGCAAGTTTTTGCCTGTGCAACATCGTTATCGAAAGTGGAAGAAATCTTTCAACGGTAAATCAGAAGAGGGAAGAGCTCCTGTTCCCTTATCAGGCCTCGAAATCCTTCATAAGGTACATGGGTTAAATGTAAAGCATGGAAAGAATAATGCCTCAGAAATTCCAAAACGTGGCTATAAGAAAAGGTCTATCTTTTTTTACCTTCCTTATTGGAAAGACTTGCAAGTGAGACATTTTCTCGATGCAATGCACATCGAGAAAAATGTTTGTGAAAGTCTTGTTAGCACAATACTCAATGTACCAGGGAAGAGCAAGGATGGTTTAAGTGCTAGAAAAGAATTGGCTGACATGGGAATTAGGCCTGAATTACACCCTGTCAAAGATGGTGATCGTACTTATCTTCCTCCTACATGTTATACTCTAAGTAGAAAGGAGAAAAAAGTTTTTTGTGAGTGTTTGCATGGTATTAAGGTTCCTAGTGGGTATTCTTCTAATATTAAAAATTTTGTGTCATTGAAAGACAATAAACTTATGGGCTTGAAATCACATGACTACCATGTTCTCATGGAGCACTTTCTTCCTATTGCTATTCGATCCATTTTGCCCGAACAAGTTAGAAATGCTATTACAAGACTTTGCATTTTCTTTGGTGAGATTTTTAGTAACGAAATTGACCCTTTGAAGCTTCCTACCTTGCAAAAGGAAATCATTGTTACTATGTGTCAGTTAGAGATGTATTTTCCACCGACTTTCTTCGATATAATGGTTCATTTGACACTACATTTGGTTAGAGAAATCCAATTGTGTGGGCCTGTATATTTGAGATACATGTATCCTATAGAGAGATACATGAAAATTTTAAAAGATTATGTGTAATGTTCTGGCTATTTCAGTTTGTAATAACTAAGCTATAGGAATGAATGTGATCGGTTTTGATATGAAGGATGTAAATAATAAGCAAATGATTGCAAATTGATTCAAGTGACTTGAGGTCACAACTCTCCAAAATACTCTCAATTTCTCCTGCCCCCTTGGCTAGTTCTATTGCTACATATATTACATTCCATTCCTCAAAATAGCAGAACATGCCTTAAATACTACTACTACTACTCACTTGGAGCATTCTCAAAATAACAAGGAAAGTAAACTAATAAGTTAAAACAAGGAAGAACCCAAAATAACAGCTAGTGGTTAGGTGAGTGTGTTGTTGTTTGTTTGTGCTTGCTGTTCTGCCTTCTGCTGTTGTTTCTTCTGCTGTGATCTTCTCCGGTATGTGTGAAGTAGTGGAGGTGTGGGGTGGTCCATTACATCACCCGCCGCCCAAAGAGCCACCTTGTCCTCAAGGTGGAACTCAGGAAACCTCAATTGCAGTAGCTCTGCTGCTTCCCATGTAGCTTCGAACTCCGGCAGTCCTCTCCAGTGTATAAGCACCTCGCGTGTCCTCCCTTCCTCTGTTCGAACTCCCAGAACTCTCTCTGGTTCCACCTCCAGCTCCAAACCAGTTGTAAGCTGGGTTGGCATTGCAATGTGGAGTACCTCATCCCCCATAGCCTTCTTTAACTGAGATATATGGAATACCGGATGGATTCTACAGTTTTCAGGCAACCCCAACTTATAAGCTACCTTACCAATCCGTTCTATCACCTCATAAGGCCCATAATATCGTGCAGCCAGCTTCTCAAAGGGCCTGCGAGCCAACGATTTTTGGCGATATGGATGTAACTTGACAAACACCTTGTCTCCAATCTCTAGTTCCACCTCGCGTCACTTCTGATCAGCATATGTCTTCATTATTTGTTGGGCACGCAGTAGGTTACCTCTGATTTCATCTAACACGTAATCCCTTTCCAATAACGCCTCTTCCAGGGACCCCACTGGTGTTTGCCCTTTCCCAATTCGTACCACTTGGGGCGGTTTCCGTCCATACAACACTTGGAAAGGAGAAAGATGAGTAGAGGAATGGATAGCAGTATTGTAAGAATATTCGGCCCAAGGAAGCCACCGTGCCCAACTCTTGGGTTGTTCCCCAGCAAAACATCGTAGGTAAGTCTCTAAGCCCTTGTTCACAATTTCCGTTTGTCCGTCGGTTTGAGGGTGATACGAGGTGCTTCGCTTTAAATCCGTACCATGTAATCGGAATGATTCCCGCCAAAACAGACTCAAGAAAATTCGATCTCTGTCAGAAATAATACAATCTGGAAACCCATGGAGACGAACCACCTCCTTCACGAACGCCTCTGCCACTTCCTTGGCTGAGAAAGGGTGTTTCAACCCGATAAAGTGGGCGTATTTAGACAGCCGGTCCACCACCACGAATATCGTATCAATTCCCCTTGATTTCGGCAGCCCCTCGATAAAGTCCATGCTGTTCTCTGACCATACCGCTTCGGGAATGGCAATAGGCTGCAACAGCCCCGCGGGATGTTGCTGTGAAAACTTGTTACGCTGACAAACGTCACACCCTCGTACGTACAGTGATACGTCCTTCCTCATTCCAGCCCAAAACCACTCCGTAGCCATCCTTAAATAAGTCTTAACCTCCCCCGCATGTCCTCCTTCCGGCGTATCGTGATAGGCTTGAAGCAGGCTTAAATTATGTTTGGACCCTTTTGGTACAACCATTCTCCCCTTGTACATAACCCGCCCCCTCTCCACGGTGAACCCCTTTGGGCCTTCACCCCTCTCGATTTCCGCCTTAAGCTTAATTATGTCAGCATCCTCACGAGCTTCCTTCTCTAATTCAGTCCAATTAGTAGTGCATTTGGAGACCATCGCCCCCAACTCAGCCTCGTCACCCCCTCTACGTGACAGCGCGTCAGCCACCCGGTTGGACACCCCCGGTTTATATTGTATATCAAATTCATACCCAATGAGTTTTCGGACCCACCTCTGATATTCCGACCCAATTTCTCGTTGTTGTGTGATGTATTTGAGGCTCTGCTGATCACTTCGCACCACAAATCGCCGCCCCAATAAGTAATGTTTCCACTTTTGTACCGCCAAGCAAACCGCCATCAACTCCTTTTCGTAAATGGATTTATCCCGACTCCCGGAACTAAGTGTTTTGCTAAAAAAAGCAATCGGCCGCCCTTCCTGCATCAGCACATCCCCTAGTCCAAACCCCGAGGCATCCGTCACAACTATGAAAGGCTTGCTGTGGTCATTGCCTTCTTCAATTTTTGGAAAGCTGCAGTAGCTTCCTCATTCCAGGAGAACCCATCCTTCTTTAGCTGTTGGGTCAGTGGGTAGGCTATTTGTGAGTAGTGGGCTATGAATTTTCTGTAATAGCCTGTGAGGCCCAGAAATCCCCTTAATTCTTTCAAGGTCTTAGGTTTGGGCCAAGTCGACATGGCCCCAATCTTGTCTTGGTCAACTGCCACTCCTTCTTGTGAAATGATATGGCCCAAATAGGCTACTTTGGGCTTGGCAAACTCACACTTTTTCTTGTTAGCAAATAATTGGTTTTCTTCAAGCTTTGCCAACACCATTCTAACATGTTCTACATGATCATCCTTAGTGGAGCTATACACAAGTATGTCATCAAAAAATAACAAGACAAACTTGCGTAAATAGGGACGGAATACCTCGTTCATGAGTGATTGAAAAGTGGCCGGGGCGTTAGTGAGGCCAAATGGCATTACGAGGAATTTGTAATGTCCTTCGTGAGTCCGGAAAGCCGTCTTGTGGGTGTCCTTGGCCTTCACGCGGATTTGGTGATACCCCGCCTTGAGGTCTAATTTTGTGAACACTTGAGCTCCCCCCAATTCGTCTAGCAATTCGTCGATAACGGGAATGGGGTATTTGTCGGGGACCGTTTCCTTGTTTAAGGCCCGGTAATCTACGCAAAAGCGCCAAGATCCATCCTTCTTCTTGACAAGTAGTACCGGACTCGAGAAAGGGCTAGTTGATGGTTGGATGATGCCCGCCTCCAACATTTCTCGAATGAGTTTTTCGATCTCATCTTTTTGAAATTGCGGGTACCGATAGGGTCGTACGCTTACGGGGTTGCTCCCTTCCTTCAACACAATCCCATGCTCATGGTCCCGTGGGGGTGGGAGGCCCGTAGGTGTTTTAAACACTTGGGAGTATTCACACATCACTTCCTCCAAAAAAAATTTGGAATGTCTACATTCCCAGATTCCTCTTCCTCGGTACCCCTCTCTTCCATCTGACATAATTCCACCAACACCCCTCCTTGTTCTTTTCTCACATTACGGATCATTGCCTTCAAGGAGACTCCTACTCGGGCTAAACTCGGGTCCCCCCTTATTACCACATTTCGGCCCTCATGCTCAAAGCTCATCTCTTGAAACTTCCAATTAGTTTTCACCATGCCCAGCTTCTCTAACCACTTCACTCCGAGAATCAAGTCGGAATTCCCAAGTTTAAGGGGAAGGAAATCCTCCGTGATGGTGATGCCGCCATTAAGAGTTAGTTTAACCCCTTTGCATTGTCCCCGCCCCTTGACTGCTTCCCCATTTCCAAGGGAGACCCTGAACAAGCCCCTCCCTGTGACAGTTAATCCGGCAGCCTCCACCGCTGTTAAGGAGATGAAATTGTGAGTCGCTCCCGGGTCCACCATAACCACCACCTCTACCCCGCTAATTTCCCCCTTCATATTCATGGTTTTCGGACTTGTCAGTCCTACGAGAGAGTTGATTGAGATCGCCGGCGGCGTCTCATACTCCTCCTCCTCCGGTGCCTCCATCGCTGCTAACTCGCCATCATTGCCCTCCTCCTCTTCTTCCACCAACAGAACACTAAGCTCCTTTGCCTTACACCGGTGACCGATTCCCCACCGTTCGTCACACTTAAAACATAATCCCTTCGCTTTTTCATCCTGGAGTTCTTTCTCCGTCAGGCGCCGGACCTCGTCGGAGAATTTCGTCAGAGGTGGCCGGTTCAAGGCCACCGAGCCCGATGACTGGCTTAACCCGGTGGGCTTGGGACCCGCCAGACTTGGTTTGCTTGCTTGAACTGAAATTTGGGGTTGGGCCTGTGTTTGATTGTTGGGCCCAAGCGGGGTGTGAGTTGGGCTCCGGTTGAAATACAAAAAAGGGGTGGGCTTGTTAACTACTGAGTTTGTTCTCCTCTGACTACTCACTCTGTTTCTTTCTTCGATTCTCAAGGCTAAATCCATAGCCTGCTCAAGAGTTAAGCGATTTAGCATCCTTATCTCTGCCTTAATTTCCTCCTTAAGGCCGTTGACAAACTGGCCCTTCATAATGCTCTCCGGCACGTCCTCCAAAGGGGATGCTTTCTCGATGAAAGCCCGTCGATATTCGCCGACCGTGGTGGTATGCGCGACGGCCAGCCACTTTTCCTGTAAGGTACCGGCGTTTGTGGGTCGGAACTGTAACAATACCCTCTCCCTCAAGTCCTCCCACGAAATCACTGGTCTCCTCCTATTCTCCCATTGGTACCACCGGAGGGCGTCTCCTTCCATCGAGACAACGGCAGCCTGCAGTTTCTCATGGCCTGCTAAATTGTAAAACTGAAAATATTGCTCTCCCCTAAGTATCCATCCATCCGGATCATTTCCGTCCAACGTGGGCATTTCCAGCTTCCTGTACTTCCAGTTTCCTCGGCCCTCATTGCTTTCCCCTCTTTCAAATCCTCCATTCCTCCTTCCTTCGAGCCCTTCTCGCGCCCTAAAACGATGCTCTTCCACCTCCTCTGTCTCACGGGGGTCCATTCGCCTTTCCCCTGTTTTCTCTACTAAGGCCTTTAATTCCTCAAAAAACCTCTCTTGGCTACTCTTCAAACTGGCCACCTGGTTGTCCTGTGTTTCCCGAAAGCGTTCCAAGCGTCCCTCTAAACGTTGGGTGGCTTCCTCTTGGTTTTTCGTGAGATTTTCCTCTAGAGTCCTACGCCATTATTCCATACTCGTTGCTACTGCTCTTGACACAATCTGCATAATCGTGTCATCGATGTTTCGTACCTTGGAGGTTACTTCTCCTAAGGCCTTCTCGATAGTGTCCAAACGCTGCGCAGTGGAAGTCGGAGCCATGTCCGCTATGATACCAGGTGTAATGTTCTGGCTATTTCAGTTTGTAATAAATAAGCTATATGAATGAATGTGATCGGTTTTGATATGAAGGATGTAAATAATAAGCAAATGATTGCAAATTGATTCAAGTGACTTGAGGTCACAATTCTCCAAAATACTCTCAATTTCTCCTGCCCCCTTGGCTAGTTCTATTGCTACATATATTACATTCCATTCCCCAAAATAGCAGAACATGCCTTAATTACTACTACTACTACTCACTTGGAGCATTCTCAAAATAACAAGGAAAGTAAACTAATAAGTTAAAACAAGGAAGAACCCAAAATAACAGCTAGTGGTTAGGTGAGTGTGTTGTTGTTTGTTTGTGCTTGCTGTTTTTTTCTTTCTGCTGTGATCTTCTCCGGTATGTGTGAAGTAGTGGAGGTGTGGGGGTGGTCCATTACATTATGTTAGTAGTGGAATCGGCCAAGGTTGTATGGTTGAGCGCTATCTAGTGGAGGAGGCTATTGATTTTGTTAGTCATTATCTTTCATTCATTGATGCGTTGGAATTCCGAACCCTACGCATTCAATTGATTGTACAGGGAAAGGGATTATGGGAAATAAGGTATTGAATGTGCCCCATCAAATGTGGAGTCAAGCACACTTGTACGTTTTTCACAATAGTCCAGAGGTTGACCCATACATGGAAGAACATAAGACTTATTTGAGGATAAACTATCCTGGTAAGAATGAAACCTGGATTACTAAAAAACACAATTCGTCTTTTATTGAGTGGTTAAGTCCGAGTTGCAGAAGAACTAGCCCAATCACCATCCAAAGTTTCTGAAAGATTAAAATGGTTGTCTCGGTGTCCGCCAAGGATGTCTTATCATATTCAGTTATCAGATTAATGGCTATAGCTTTTGCACAAAGGATAGGGATAATGAGACACCTACTCAAAATAGTTGGGGTTACTATTGTAGCACAAGCAGTGCATATCTCAAGTGCTAAAGACAAAAACCCAATTTATGCAAAGATGTCTTATTATGGTGTCATTGAACACTCTGGGAGTTGGATTATAGGTTGTTTGAATTCCTATATTTGGTTGTAAATGGGTTGATAATAATAATGGAGTTCGATTTGACCATAAAGTCGGGTTCACATTTGTTGACCTTAGCAAAACGGGTAGTAAAGATGATCCGTTCCTGTTGGCTACTCAAGCAACACAGGTTTTTTATGTTACTGACCCAGCTAATAGAAGATGGTCTTTTGTTTTGTCTTCGAACAAAAGAGTTCCTAATGAGGATCACGACGTAGATGAAAGAGAAGAACCTTCGTTTGTATTACCGTCAAAACCCTTAGATGAACAAGTTGTTGAAGACGATTTCTACAAACGAGATGATCATAATGAGGGGATGTGGGTACAGGAGGAGAATCCGAGTAATCCAATTTCCAAGAAGGCTTTGAAAAGGAAATATAAATGAAATGGTAGTTCTGATTTCTGTTTTTCTAATTTGTATAGTTCTGATTTTTGCTTTGGTTTGTTATGTTCTGCTATTTTCGTCTGTTTTGTTCGGTATAGTAGTTTCTGTTTTGGTGTGTTTTGGTATATTTTCGTTTGCTGTTTTGGTGTGTTATTCTACTGCATGTTTTGGCCTCCTTTGTTATGTATATTGTTTTGGTCTGTTCTGTATATTTTTTTGCTGTTTTGTTCTTTTGTTGGTGTGAACTACTAGGTCGACGGTTTCTACATCAGAAAATGCTGAGTGGGTTCCTCGCCCAAGAAAAGGAAAGAAAGAAAAGGGTCGTGGAGCGACTAAAATGAGTAAAATTCTTCGGGCAAGGAATAAAGGAAAGGTATTTCAACCTTCATGGAATGACAATGGATTACCTATAGGGAAAGACNCATGGAATGACAATGGATAACCTATAGGGAAAGACAGTGTAAGTGTGATGAGTTATTGGGGATTAACAATCCGGAAGAATATTGCTATTATTTATGATGATTGGCCTTCTGTTCCAGAACGGTTGAAAGAATCATTGTTTGAAGAAATTGTGGTAATACTCTCAAACTCATATAGTAGTCATTGGCTTATCATTTGGAAGAATATATATATTATTTATTTGTATTGATGTCACATATTTGCATGTAGTTGATATTCAAGTGTGATCGTAACAAGAAGAAGTTCATGATGACCAAAGCTAACCTCATTTGGAAGAACTTCAAGTCTACGTTGTCCCGAGATTGGATTTGGACGAACGATATGGAGATACGTAAGGATCCACCAGAGCAATAAAATTTCATCAACCTAAAAGATTGGACTGAGTTTGTAGCTACTAGATTAACACCAGAATGGGAGGTAGTATACATGTTTATGCTTTCATGTACACGCATGTTTAGGAACTTTACGCCTTACTTTAAGTGTCTCAAATCTGTTTTTTGGTTTCACTAAATGTGAATTAGGAAAAGAGTAAACAAGCTTCGCAATGTGCCAAGGGAAATAAATATCCTCAAAAACGTTCTCGTAGAGGGTATGCTCGATACGAGCAAGATGTTGTAAGTGAATCTATCTGAATATTTTCTTGAAACTATTATATATGACGAATGTATGGTAACTTTTTCATATTGTCTTGTTTTTTAGATCGACGAATTAGCTGCAAAAGGCATCCATCAAACTAGTTTAGGGCGAGGACAGTTGTGGAAGCTAATGAGAACCGACAAGAATGGAGATATTGTTGAGGAAGCTAAAGCAGTAGCTTCTCGCATTGTATGAATTTGGCGTGTTAAATATATATTTTTTAACTTCTACTAATTTATGTGTCATCTAATGTTAATCAAGCTGAATTGCTGTTATTTCAGGATTATTTCATGACTTTATCTGAGAATGGTGGTTTCCCAGATTGTGGACGACAAGATGCTTTGGCAAAGGCGTTGGGCAAAGGGGAGCATGGTGGTCGCGTCACTGCAGTTGGAGTGGGAGTGACAAATCGAGAGTACTTTGGTGCGATTGAAAGTAGAAATGCATATTTGAATCAAGTGACAAAGCTATGGGGGCGTGTGCAAACATTGGAACATGAAGTGAAGACGATGAAAAGGAAAGAGGAAGGTTGTCATAATGAAAAGGTTGGCTACGAGGATGCTGAAACTTCAAAGAAGCTTGGTACAAGCGAGAACAAAAAAGCCTCAAACCAAGACAAGGAATGGAAGAAAACTGCTGAAATTGATATTCCTCAGGTATTGTCTCCAACTCTTTCTTGTCTCCAAATTCACCAAATTGAAATCAACATTGCGATCCCCATGGTAATGCAAGCTTTTTCTCAAACTTGTGTTTTCTTTGTGTTTTTCTCAACCTTTTTTCTGAAAATTATACTTAAAAGTTGGTTCTCTTTAGTCATTACCATTAAACAAGTCATTATCAAATTATACTTAAAATTATACTGATATTTTTAACTGAATTTCAGTCAAGTTAACACTGACTGAATGGTCCTCTTCCTTTAACTTTATGTAGGGTATAACTCCATGCAAATTAGCATTGTCAGAACCAAGTTATCGAATGGTTGCTTTAGGGAAGGTGCATAACATGAGAATGGAAACTATGGTTCATAATACACCAATACCTTGTGGATATATGCGAGTCGGTATTGATTATGCTATGGAGGAAACTACAGCTTTACCGATCCCGCTTGAAGGGGTAGCAGATTTTATCAAAGAAGCAGTAGGAACTATTGTCTTGTGGCCTGTAGAACTTATTGTTCTAGACAAGGTCGTGTCATTTTATAGTTCACACTCTTTTGTATTTGTTTCATTTGCACACTTACATCCTAATTACTCACAAGTTGTTGTGCTACTAACGTAATAGGTGACAAATCCTTGTGATGATAACCAACAACAACAACAAAATCAAGATGCACAAGTGTTAGACTTCGAAGATCAACATGAAGAGCAATTGCTTGAAGGGAATGCAAGAAAATCCAAGAATGATAAGGCAAAAAAGGTAGTTTAATGACAAATAAATATAGTCTTACTCATCATCATCATGTTCCTTCACTTCAAAATTTGTATTGTTGTTTTTCATAGGAGCTTCTCTCTTCAAAAAGTAAAGACAATCAAGGTAAATTGAGAGAAACTCCAAGAGTATGTCCAGATGAATCACAAAAGGTAAATTGTTATCCTCCTGCTATTGTGCTGGTGGGTTTAGTTCGGCAGCCAATGAGCGGTTCGAATGCTATAGATTGAAACAGGCATATCATTATTTGAATAATATGCAAAGCAATTGAACATAGTCTGTAATAGCCATGGTTAAATTGGTTTTTCATAATTATTTTGTGAGTCTAATTTAAATTTCTCTTTTTTTTGGTTAGGAGCTGAACACGTCGCCTTTAATCATACACAAAGAAACGGTTGATCGAAGTCTTGAAGCATTGGTCAATGCTGGTGTTCTCCCAGAGATGGTCATGTTTTACAAGTACGTGGAGAAGTTTTCGGCAAATGAACAAATCATGGTCCCAATTGATATTGGAATACGTAATCAATCCAAGAAGGTGTATCTTGGTAAAGAGGAAGTTTTTGATTTCCTTGTTCAAGACCAAATCGGATTGTGTCATTTGTTGACCTACATGTCGTAAGTTTGCATAATTTTCAAGTATTACATAATTCTTTCAACTTACATCACAACTTCAACTTACCACTCACAAATGTGTCTATTATTTTTTCAACTTCAACTTCAACTTACATGTTTATTTATTTATTATTATTTTTTTTTTGAATTAAAATTAGGAAAATGTATTCATTTGCTTCTATTAGTGGAGTATCTCCTTTATTTGGATTTCTATGTCCATCTGGGATTTCACCGACGATCAAGGTACAAAAGGAAAACATGAAGAAGGTCAAGGATGACAAAAAAAGTCGATCTCAGTATATAGTTGATGTTTTGAAAATCAATGCAACGAAAGGAAAAATCTTCCTTGCTCCATATAATGCCGGGTAATTCTTATCTATATCTTATTTTACCCTTTTAATCGTAGGTTTTCTATGCCGTACCATAGTTATGTGAAGAAAAGGTGGGATTTTTAGTAGCTTATGTCTTGCATGGTTTAATGTCTGTTGAGTAGGATGCATTGGATATTGAGTGCTATCGACCCTTTCAACAACATCGTATACTACTTTGATTCCTTGCACAATCAAGATGAAATTGGAACATCGAAAGGTGTCAGAGAGGATTTACGTGAAATTGTTGACATGTGAGTAATTAATTTTCAACATGCTAAATTTAGTGCTACAGAGGATCCTTATTCCTTTTATCAATCAATATTTATACTTAGTCTCAAATAAGCAACTTATTTTCAATTTCAATCCCTTTAGAGCCCTTTTTCAATATCGAAGTGAAATGGAGATTGCTACAAAATTGAAGATGGATACGAAATGGCATTCAATAAAAGTATGGTTAATTCATAACCTAGATAGCTACCTTATTATTCAATTTTGAAACATTCATATGAATGGACATTTATATTTGTTTATTTTATTACTTATGTAGTGTCCTCGACAAACAAATGGAGTTGATTGTGGCTATTATGTCATGCGATACATGAAAGACATCATCGCACACAAACGCACAAAGATCCCTGAAACTGTAAGTCCCATTTCATCCTTTTACCCCTTTACAAAAATAGAAATTATTTGAATGTGTATTCACTTGTGCTAGCTCCCTTTTCTTTCCAATTCTGAAATGATGCTTTTGTCGGAAAGCAAGATTGAAAATGTTGGTTTTGCTAGATATTGCCAAGACCTTGAGTCTTCCAAAGTTTATTGCAGGTGGCTAAATAACCATAACTCATGGTTTATTTATGGGAAATGTCCATATACAGTTGTTATGCTGCCGAAATTTCTGCTCATTATACCCCCTACCTTTCTACTCATTGTACCCTTTACCTTTACAACATGAGTTTGATATATTACTTGCATGTTATCTCCCTTTTTTTAAAGCAAAATAATAATTAATGTTCTAACTTTTATCTAATTTAAACATGTGTTATGCAGTATTTTTCGGATTGCCAATTTTCAAGCTACGATCAAACTCAAATTGATGAAGTTAGACTTGAGTGGGTACGTCATATTTTTCAACACATGTAGCTATCTTGCATGTTCAAGTTGGAACAAATGAAACATTTTGTAGTCGATTTTTTTATTTTGATATGTTTTCTTTTTGATCATATGGATGTATGTTAATAACTATGTATATATTTTGAAAAAAAGTGAACTAATTCTCGGTATCTCCACAATGGAATACATTTTGCGTAAAGCGTCTATTTGAAATATATAACAGCTATTGTTGAAGCTTTCGACAAAAATGGTAATATTTTTGTGGATTTTTTTTAAATAATATTGGAGGTTTTAATAGCGGTTGAAAAATAGGCGCTGTTATATGTCCAAAGCTTTTAACAGCTTCTATTAAATAACAGCTATAAAAGATGTGTTATTTGGCGCCACTTTCAATAGCTTTTAACAGCTCCTATTAAATAACAGCTATAAAAGACTTGTTATTTGGCGCCCTTTGATGCACTTTTTATGGCTGTTGTATAACAGCCATAAAAAATAAGCTGTAAAATCTATGTGTCTTGGCGCCCATAGAAGGACCTTTTATAGCGGTTATAGAACAGCTATAAAATGTGCCATCACTTTTTATAGCGCTTTGAATAATGGCTGTTGAATAACAGCTATAAAAAAGCTTTCTAACAGCCATAAAAAACACTTTTTGGTGTAGTGTATTTATCTCTTCCTGTTTTTGTTGTTGTTTTGCTACTGTTATACAACAGGTTTGGGAATGTTGTGCTTTAGTTTTAGGTCTTTTGTTGAGGATGTTGTACTACTCTATAGGATGAGATAGATAAATACTTTATATACAATTAGCTTTGCTCTAACTATATAATTTGATTAAGCAGTTTAATTGAAGAGACGATGTTAGTAGAATACAGAGCATAGGTAATTCATTTTCGGTTTTTGTTGTTGATTTTTGATTTTGTGTTTGTTGAGTTTGATTTTGGGTGTTTGAATTGTGTTTAACTGATTTTTATTCTTGTGCATGTTATCTTTTTAATCAAAAGTTTATATAGCGAAATGTTATCACCTCAATAAAGTTTCATGGTTTCAAAATTCACATGCAACTCAGAAGAAAGAAAGACACAACACAATTGGATTAAATAAGAATGCAATAATTATCTTGTTCTCTGTTACTTGTGTTTGTAACTTTACAGATCAAAGCTAGTTATCTTGCTTTCTGTCTATGGGCTGTTTTGTGGTTGTTCTGCTACTGTTGTACAATAGCTTTTGGAATGTTGTGCTTTATTTTAAGGTAATCTATTGAGCATGCTGACATGTTATACTGTTGTATAGCATGAGATAGGTAGATGAATATATTTGGCTTTGCTCTGACCATGGTTATGCATGAAACATACAACAAGGCAAAAGAGCCTGTAAAGAGACTATGAAGATCAGCCCCGCCTACCGCAGGACCTCTTCATAACTGGGTTCATTTGGCTTCGCTCTAACTTTTGATCTGATATATTTTACTCATGTTATTGCTATTGAGTTGTTGCTATTAAGGTGTTTTGTTGTTGGGTTTCTGCACTTTTATTAGAATTTGGTCTACTATGATTTTGTTATGGTGAAGTTAATTTATGCCCCTTTATGTATCAATAATGTCTTTGTAATAATGTATTATTGTTATTAATCAATTTAATATAGTCTTTGTTATAATAATTTTAATTTTTGGTTACTAGTATTATTATTTCATTACAATTGTGATTTTATTTTTTTTGTTTTCAAAAATTGCTATTAGTATCGTTTTTTTTTTTAACAAACGGTACTAATAGCTACTTTATACTTTAAAAACCACTATTAGTATCGTTTTTGTAAAAAAAACGATCCTAATAGACAGTCTATTTGTATCGTTTGTTTACAAAAACGATACTAATAGACTGTCTATTTGTATCGTTTGTTTACAAAAAACGATACTAATAGAGCGTCTATTAGTATCGTTTTTTTACAAAAACGATACAAATAGACAGTCTATTAGCATCGTTTACAACAAACGATACAAATAGGGTTTCCTATTTGTTACGCCTCCAATTGTATCATGTGTAAAACGATACAAATAGGTCATAAAAAACGATACTAATAAGCTATTTTTCTACTAGTTGTTTAACGGAAAGACGAATTTCTCGTTGTGGCAGAGTACGGTTGGATATTCTTATACATCAAGGACTACATAAGACTTTTGAAGATAAGAAACCTGATTTGGTGGATATAAACAAGTGGGAGGATATGCAACTTCGCGCTACTAGTACGGTCCGATTGGCCCTTGCACCGGAGATCAAGTACAACGTCTGATCGGATACGAACCTGAAAGATTTGTGGGATTAGTTGACTAAGATGTATGCGTCAAAGTCACTAGCAAATAAATTGTTCTTAAAGAAAGATATTTATTCGCTTAAGATGGAGGATGGTGGTTCACTACGAGATCATCTAAATAAGTTTAATGGAGTGATCACCCAATTAGCGAGTTTAGATGTGAAGATTGAGGATGAAGACAAAGCGATAATTTCGTTGGCATCTCTATCTAAGAAGTAGAGTTTTGTAATAACAAGTTTACTTGTAGGGAAGACCACTATTGTTTGGACGATACTATAGTGGCCCTAATCGAAGTGGAGAGGTTCATGAATCAAGGGGGGCCGTAAATCAATGTTGAGGGACTAGTAGTCAAAGCAAGTGGTGGCAATAAAGGCAAAAGGAAGAAGAAAGTTGGGTGTTGCTAATCCTAACATCAAGTGTTAGTATCATAAAGAGGTTGGACATATTCAAACAAAATGTCCAAAGTATAAGGAAGACTTGAAGGTGTTGAAGAATAATGTTAGGGGTGCGATTGCTACTATTGCTATTTATGATGGTGATGACGTGGCTCTCATAGTGGGGGAAAGTAAGAAGCCAAAAGAGAGATGGATCTTAGTTTCAGTTTGTTCCCAACATATTTGTTGTAGGAAGGAGTGGTTTACTTCTTATAAACAAAGTGAGGGGTTAAGTGTTACTTGCCAAATGTGTAAAAGGTAAAGATTGAGAGTGTAGGTGAGGTTGAGATCAAGACATATGATGGGAGGACTCGAAAATTACATGAGGTAAGGTATATTTCGAGACTTGATCGCAATCTTATTTCATTGGGGAATTTGGATGGCTTGGGTTGTGCTATTCACATCAAGGGAGGACGCATGAAGGTCACTAAGGGGAATAATGTGATCTTAAGGGGTCGATTATTTTCTCAAGGGGAGGTTTGGAACCGAGGCTTTGAGGGCCCACGTGCCCTTTTTACGAACATCGAGTGCCTTTGTTAGTTTTGCATAGTGTGAATATGTTTGGCTTAGGGGTGAATCTAGAAGCTCGAAAAACAGTACATGTACCCCTTTCATTGTTTAGGAAAATGTCATCAATGAAGTACATGTACCCCTTCATACCTTTAATATAGTTGTTTTTTATGATTTTTATAAAGAACAGTTTTCACATGATTCTCTTTCTAAATAAATTTTACCAAAAAAAATATATAGATGTTATAGAAAGAGAGTTTTTTAGGAAGAGTATTGGGAGATAATAGATTCATATTCATCTCTTAAATCGTAAGGGAGTACATACATATATATAGAGATATGGGAAACAATTAGGGTTTCCTTAGAGAATGATAAACCTAATATCTAGAATATACTAGAATAATCACAGGGGTATTATGGC
This sequence comes from Suaeda aralocaspica, assembly GCA_016808085.1. NCBI lineage: Eukaryota > Viridiplantae > Streptophyta > Magnoliopsida > Caryophyllales > Amaranthaceae > Suaeda > Suaeda aralocaspica. The sequence continues at coordinate 287,116 of PYUH01000358.1, read as the reverse complement.
CATCCACTAAATACATATATTAGGTCATGATGATTAATATGATGTGATATAAGAACACTAGCAAGTGTTTCATTCTATACTTGGCAAGACTAATACTTTATGCAACAATCATTATTCATACTCTGCTAGAGCATTGATTATTATTATCATGATACATGTTAATTAAGTTGGACATATTATACTCTTCTAGAGTATTTTATATAATCTTGGCACATATCAGCTTTACTAAACATAAATATATTCTAATGAAAATTCATCATAACGTATTATTTTTTTTCATATTCAACGATAATTATGTTCATAACTCAATAGTCTACCACGTTTCAGGCTTAATCTATGTTCGTGAGCAATTTGTGTTGTCCTTCTACGACAACATTAATTTTTAGGGCACTTATGATTGATTTATAAGCAATGACACTCTAAATCATTCATATTCATCTTCAGAATGGTATCATTATTCTAAACATTTAACTATCTTGTTGCCATCTTTATTGAATATATCATTTATATGTACCAAACTGACCATCAATGTATTTTATAACTCATGGAATAAAAAATACTATCTCCCCCTAATCCTTGCATATGGGGACATGAAATTATTCCAACAACATTTAATCTCATATTCTTCTTAAGCCATGAATTCTTTAGGCAATGTCATGTATCATGTAAAGTAAATTATTCATAAAACTCACACCTTTTTCTATTGCCCATATATAAATCTTTATAATGATATTTCCAAAAATTATGGGCATAATGAATACATTCTTTAACTGAGTTTCTCACAATGTCATACTCAATTTCTTAAAGTCATACAATTATTCCTTGCTAAATTAATATTATGTATTCAAGTTTGCAATTCTTACATATGAACCTTTACATAAATTAAAATCAAGAAACCATCAAATCGCCAAACATTCTTTTATCCTTTCAATCCTACAACTTGTCATTGAGTGTACTTCTGGAAATGAGTAAGCCAGTTAGTTATGTATCACAAATTATCACCGAGAGTTTGATATTTATATTATCCACCCAAGTGTCCATATATCTTACTATATAAAATCATTGTTATTTTCTTTTCATGACAGTATGATTATATTTGTAAGACATATATATGAAGCATACTTCTTCAAAATCTCTTTATATACTTAGGAACTTCAGGTCCATACATATGGATATATATTTTTCACTTTACTAAACACTTCTATTTTTTTTTTCTCTCTAAAGCTTAGGTGTCCATCAATGGAGTCATGTTACAGTGAAGTTCCAACTTTCTATATCATATGAAGATACATAGACCACCATACCAAAACAATTCTCTAGTTATCTAAAAACAATACGGAGAATAATCCTCCTTTAATAACAATACCAAGAACAATCCTCTAGTAATCTAAGACTAAAAACAAAAAGGGAAGACAACGAACTGTTAATCTAATTATTTAGGTAGTATATTAATTCAAATCTCCATCACCATAATTGTACTCAAATTCAATAACTGATAGCAATATACACAATAGAAAACTATACGGAGTATTAAAATCCTTGATTACTTGCGGGGAATAGTGGCGAAATAAAAGATCTCATCAAAAGAATTATACCTCATGATCAGAAGTCATTATTTTCATCAACAATTCAATTTGTCCATCATAATAATCTCTTGAATACTTTTGAATAAAAGATTTATAACAATCCTAAGTGCAGTGGTAATCTCAAACTAAAAATAAAGAGTTGGAAAATTTAACTATTAAATCAACTTCAATAAATAAATAGAATAATTAAAGGCAACAATATTTGAATCGATAATTAAAGGCAATAAGAATAAACCAACTTCAATAATCATAGCAATATACGATTCATAAATTGATGATTAAGGAAAGAACAAACTGAAATGGAATCGATGAGTTTAGGAATATACACAGACAAAAACCTAAATTTAGATAGCTCGGAGTGAAACTCCCCATAAGGAAATCATAAAACTATGAAGCTGTTGTCTTCAAAACATTAAAGATAAAGATTTCATCCGAAACATTCTAAAAAGGCAAGATCTCATCTGGATTTATACAAAACATTGAAATAGAAAATGTAACTTTATCATTGCTCTGTAACCTTAAGATTACACAATGTTAATCTAGATAATATTTAATCCATCCAATACCTAAAGAATGCAACTAGATTCTGCAAAAAGTCCCTTCATTGTTTCCCTTTACCTTAAGATCTCAATATCTAACCACAATTAATGAATATTTGTATTGGTTCTCTTCTGACTAAACACCTTGTCTGTACATGCAAGCTATCAAGTACAACATCTAAAATACGACGACAACTAATTTTAATAGCAGAGGACTCTACCATGGACTATGCATGTTGAAAAGGAACATAACTAGAAGGCAGAGGCACAACTTTCTTTCGTAGAGAAAAAGCTCGAGTTAGCACAACTCGTAGAGCAGAATATACACAAATCAGGAAAGAGGACCTTTTAAAAAGCAAATTTTCACAGCCAAGAATATCATTGTAGTATGGTAGCACGGAAAAGAATATACTCTCACATCAAACATAAGCTATCAATGAGTAAACATATACTACGAAGAATATACTCTCACATCAAACATAAACTCTGTATTTTTTTTTTTCACCAAAGAAGGAGGTAAAGAAGTTACCCGAGTATTCCAATAAAACAAGAGAGATCTAGTAGACACTGTTAGAGAAAAATAAGATGACGAAGAATATTGTGAACTGTTGGATTCTTCCGAAGCCATTCGATTAAAGACTGATCGTGCTGATAACGTGTTATAGAAAGAGAGATTTTAGGAAGAGTATTAGGAGATAATAGATTCATATTCATCTCTTAAATTATAAGGGAGTACATACATATATAGAGATATGGGAAACAATTAGGGTTTCCTTAGAAAATGATAAACCTAATATCTAGAATATACTAGAATAATTATAGGAGTATAATAGGCATCCACTAAATACATATATTATATAACAATAAATTAATTATATGGAATAAAAGAAACCAATCAACAATATGGATAAAATCTCGTCTAAAAAAAGAAAAATTTATGGATAAGATAAAAACATTTTGTTGAAACGTGGGCAAGTAGGCCCAGCGCAGACATCACGCAACTCAAATTCAGTTGGGCCAAGGTTACCTCCCTTTACTGTTCCACGCCAACCTCCTGCTCTACTCTAATTTGAAAATTAAGAGTCAATATTAATATGTTAATAAGAAATGTATGATTTACTGAGTTGCATAGTCAAACCTCCAATAAATAATGGAGTATATATTACTTTTTTTATAGAACAATGACCGGTGAATCTTTTGTACTCCATAGTTATCAATCTTTTATTAAAATAGAGTTATAGGTTTTTAATCCTAATTCTTCTATATACATGTAGTGCTTCAAATTGATAAAGTTGTTAAATTTTGGTTGTATATATACTTATTGATATTGAATAACATTGTTTATGACTATAGACAGAATGACACATTATACTTTTCAAATGCATTCAAAATGATACGTTTAGGATAAAGAAGTATTTGGTAAGTCTCTTACATTAAAATAATTATGGGTAAGTTTGAGATCAACAAAATTTTATCATATATATAAGCTATTGAAAAGTAGACAAAAACTTTTGAAAAGTTTGAAATATTGATATCAACTACTCCCTCCGTACTAAAATACTTGCTACATTGGTACTTTGTACAAAGTTTTAGGAGGGTCATTGTCATAGTAGGACCACATACTTAGTATATTATGAACAAAGAGAGAGAAAGTAATTAACAAAGGTAATTACAACAATTTAACAGTAAAAAAGGGAGGGAAGTAGGGTGAGTGAAATAAAAACTTTCCCACAAATTGGGTTTCCCTCCAAAATTTTGGTGGGGTGCCAAAATTAATTTAGAATCTGAATTTTCCCAACTTTTACCAAAATTTGAACTTTATCAAAACAAGGAGTATATATGCTCTTGTATGAGCATTGAATGCTCATTTATTCTGTTATTCACTACAAAACAAAATCTTAAAAAAAAATCCCATTCATTACATACATATTTCTACTGTCAAAAGTATCATGTAGGAAAAGTACATTGATTCAATGCTAATATAACTCTCAGTTATCATCATAGAGTTAATATGGAAAGCTAAACTTTGCCTCAACAAACAACTTATGACAAGTTGGTGTGGCATATGCATAGCTTAGTGTTGTTGGAGTGAATCACAACATATTTAGCAAAGGCAGGGGCTCATACGATTATTTGTACTTGAAGTACTTAAGGGACATCACTTAAAATTCGATTAATCCTTACTTAATACAATTGAACGCCTCCTAACCAACTGTAAAAAGCTGGGGTGGCTGTTCAATTAAAAAAGTAAGGCAAAAGGGTCATTCATGTAACATGAGCCAGTAGCCATTACTAAATAAGATGCAACCCAACTCCATTTTTTTCATTAATTCATAGGATGATCAGTTGCATTAGGGTCAATGGTAATGAGGTTGACAACATACTTCCAAACCACAGTCAGTCCCAATGATTGTCATTAATGTAGCAAGTAATCAGTACAGTACGGAGAGAGTGTAAATATGATCATCAACAACAAAATAATTAAAACACTAATATCATCAACAACAATATCATCACCAAAAGTATAATTAAGAACAGAGAACATGACCAAAATCAAAGGCAATATCACAACCAAGACTATAATTAAGAACAGACAACATCACCAAAACCATCAACAATATCATCATCATCAAAACTATAATTAAGAACAGAGAACATCACCATAATCATTCAACAATATCATCACCAAAAATATAGTTAAGAACAGAGAACATCACCATAATCATTCAACAATATCATCACCAAAAATATACGGAGTAATTAAGAACAGAGAACATCACCATAATCATGAACAATATCATCACCAAAAATATACGGAGTAATTAAGAACACATAACATCACCAAAATCATCAACAATATCATCACCAAAAATATACGGAGTAATTAAGAACAGAGAACATCACCAAAATCATCAACAATATCATCACCAAAAATATACGGAGCAATTAAGAACACATAACATCACCAAAATCATCAACAATATCATCACCAAAAATATACGGAGTAATTAAGAACAGAGAACATCACCAAAATCATCAACAATATCATCACCAAAAATATATGGAGTAATTAATAACAGAGAATATCACCGAAATCATCAACAACATCACAGAGAACACAGAACAGGACCAAAATCATCAACAACATCATCACAAAAAATATACGGAGTAATTAATAACAGAGAATATCACCGAAATCATCAATATCATCACAGAGAACAGACAACAGAACCAAAATAATCAACAATATCGACAACAACAATATCATCAACAAAATCAGCACACATAAGAACAGGGATGAGTAAAAAATATAATGCAAAAAAATCAAGGCACATAATAGGGAGAATTAGGATCAGCTCTGTTATGAAAGAACTGAGGATTCTCCTTTTTAAATTGAGCCCAATTATCAGGCTCTTGAGTTTCATCCGAATCATATTCTTTCAATGATTCAGCTTCCCCTGTTGAGAAAGCAACACGATTAAGGCTCCTCCGTGTGTTACATCTTCTCGCACTCCCCAAATCATAAGGAATGTAGCCTGGACGTTCAGGCGTGTCTTCCACCACTAGATCGTAACCATAATCACCGAAATCATCATTTTTGGGACTCATGGGGGCTATGGTTGATCCAGAGGAAGAAGAGGGTAGTGATGAACAAGTTTGTGGTTTCGTGACTGTTTTAGGATCGATTTTTGAAGATCCTTTTCCGTCAAAAACAGGGGATGGAGACTGAGATGGTTCGTGATACCTTCTCAATCTCTCCCACAAATCTTCCAATTCACTCTCAGCAACTGGTGTTTCAACATACGAAGAGTAGCCAACATACCAGTGGCTAAAAGTTTCTTCAGGTACGGGATTTTTAGGATCCATGAAGCAAGAACAAAGAAAATCGTACCAAGCAAAACAAAGGAAGAAGATGAACAGTGAAAACCAAAATGAAATTGGGGGTTCTCGGATTTGTGGAGATAACAACACAAAATTTATACCAAAATGTTAAGAAAAATGAGTAGATAATTGAAATGCAATTTTTAAGGGGTAAGGATGAATAACCAGAACAAGATCTAAGCAAGAAGGAGGAAGAAGATGAGAGAGAGGCGAAAAGTTAGGTTTAGAATTAGACTGAACGTACAACCTACAAGAGAGAGAAAGAGGCTTGATTAAGAAAGGGAGGGAGAGGTTAGGTGGGAGTATTTAGGGTTAGGTGGGGGTGTTTAGGGTTTTGGGGGTATTTAAATAAGGTAAATAAGGGCATTGTCGTAAATAAGGCGAAAGTAAAGGGCAGTTTCGTAAATTAATTGTGGGACCCACTTTCTAAATATAGTAATGTAGCAAGTAAATTGGTATTTCCGTTTAAGGTATATGTAGCAAGTAATTTAGTACGGAGGGAGTATTAAAAGGTTCATTCCTTGAACTTAAGTTGTCATTTCAAGCTCTTGATGTTTACGAAAGTTTCAACTGTCCCATATATATATTATTCGAGGTATATATAGTCAAATTACGTCCAACTTGTCTCAAGTGAACTCAATTTGTCTAATTCAAATTACCTAAATGCATGCAAATCAAATTAGTCCAAAACAGACTTTAAATCAGTAACTCAGTCTAACTTGATGTTCTAAAAACCAAATAAAATTTAAAAAGAAAAATATCTTAAACCACCCAATTCAAAACCCATACATTGACTCAAACCCACTTAAAACTACATCAAGCAAGTGGATTGACATTCTACACATAGCCAACTCAAGTCAAACTAAGCAAACACAATGTCAAAAGCAAAACCATACTATACCATAACATAACTACACAAGAAGCAATATTTGAATTTGTCAACGACTAAAAAAATACCTCAAAACAAAAAGAAGATTAACATAACTTAACCTTATTATTACAAGATAAAAAAAAAATAATAAAAAGTACAAAAAGAATCTAAAAAAACAAAATAAAAATAAATAATATAATAAGAAGGTGTTCAATTTTGAAACGATGATCATCACCTATTCACCTACATAGTTCTCACCGACATGCCCCAAACCATAAAAGAAAGGCTACTAAATTTAACACATCCTTAAACTTTGCTTCACCTTTTTCGCTTATTTCTGTCATGTGTGAACTCAATAACCAAATCACTAACCATTTATAAATTTAATTTTACTTAATATTTTTTATTTTTTTTTTATTTATTTAAATTTAAAAAAAAAAAAAAACAAAAAAACAAAAACAATCCAGTGTAGTCGGCAACTGTTTCATCAAATTGCACCCCCACTTACGTTTTTTCCTCTACTTCTTTTTTATTTTTATCACATGCTTTATTTTATTTATCAATTATAAAATTTATAATCCCCTAATATATTCTTTTTTTCCTCCTTTATTACTATTTTTTTATTTAATTAATATGCAAATATAATTTTTTTTAGTTAAAGAAAGTACTTGAAAAAAAACAGGGCTAGGTGCAGAGTAACGACTCTGTTACTATAGCGGCCAATCCATGCGTGTGCAAACTTATATAAATTAAACTCTTCCTTCTTAAAACTCAATATTCTTGTCATTTTATTACAAAAAAAAAAAAAAATATCACAATATATATATTTTTTCCATTTAGAAAAAAAAAAAGAGAAAGATATAATTTTCTTACAAGAAAAGAAAAGGAAAAAAAAAAAAAAGTGACGTGGGTTATACATGTGTTTATCGAAGGTGGCGAACCAAAGGGATTACGAAGGTTTTTCATCAAGTAGCGGTGGAGATGAAAGGCAACGAAGCGGTACCGTAGGAGAGGAAGTTATTGCTGCGGCCCAAGCCCAAGCCCAGGCCCAAGAAGGTGGAGGTGAAGGTGTTGGGCCTATGAATAGAGCGAGTTGGGAGACTTCAGCTATGGTAATGGCTTTAACCGACGTTGTTTCGGGGCGTGGCGGGTATGAGGCAGGTGGAATGGGTGGATGGACTGACCCGTATTTGTATAGCTATCCAACGTCTACTTGGGTGGGGCAAAAACGAAGGAGGGATGAAAGCGGTAGTGGTGATGGTGGTGGTGAGTTAGTTGATATTCCTTATGGTGGTTTAGCAACAACAAGTGGCCGTGGTCGTGGCGGTGGCGGTGAAGGAGGGTCGTCATCATTGAGTGCAAGTACCGGTATGTAAAAATCTTAAACTATGACTTTGTTCAATTTTTTTAGGTGTTAGTTTTAGGACATGTTTTTGTTCAACACATGTGCTTGAGTCTTACTCTTGCAACTCTCCCTAATCTTACCACTAAACTATGTCTTTTTTGACCTTTTCCTTTTTTTTTTAGTTACACTTTTAAAATGATTCATTCTTGTTTAGATTCTATCTTCTTGTTCCTCTTAGGTTCGTTGGTGGTATAAGGTGCCAAGTTCAACTATTAATGTTAAAAGTATGTACCTGCAAGATTATGTTGTCGTAAGTCTATGTATTATGAGTTTTTGTTGATAAAAAACTATATTCTACCTCTTCCTGAATCTACCTATCACTCCCGTAGTAGATTACTTAAAACAAATGAATTTTTTATGTGTCATAAAATACATCTTTAGATATATTTATAGATATAGTTTATACTTTTTTTTGTGTGTGTATTTTATTTTTCCATGCATTAAAAATGTTCAATTTTTTTTTAAAAATTTAATTCATTTTCACAATAACTTGTTTTACTTCGTAATTTCAATAATCATCATAAAATTTTATGCAATTAAGATTGTATCTATTTTTGTTTGATATCAATTAATTTTGATTATATTATCTAGTGCAAGGCTTTTATCAGAAAAATATTTTCATTGTTTTAAGAGGTTTTTACTACTATGACTTAGATTTAATTCATGTTTTTAATTTCATTCATATTTTTATACTATAAATATTTGCTTACAAGATGTAATAACCACGTAATTGTAAATTCATAAGCTAACCTAAATTGTAATTCATATTAAGAGATTAGGTTGAGTAAATAGTTCTAATAATCAAATATGAAGTAATTAATCGGTTCATTTCTCAAGTGAACCACCAAAGAATTTTCACTTAAATCATAGCCTTGTTATAATGTTATGAATTGAATAAGTATGTTTAGATGTTCACAAAATGTAAAATAGTTCAAGTGAAATAAGCAGGGTCGTTTCAGAGGGGGTCCAAGGAGTCCCCGCACAGGGCCCCAACATGCATATGACCCCCAAATTCTAAATTTTCTATATACTATTGCTTAAAATATATAATAACATCTAAATATTATTAATGTAAGTGCCTAATTTGGTTTTTTTAGAACAAGGCCTCCGATTATTTTGCCACGGCCCTGGAAATAAGATATATGAATTATCCAATAGGAATAAGCTAAGTTCAACGGCGTTGTATTAATTCATATATAATTCTAATGGTTGAAATTATAATGACTCCACAAAAAAGTAGGTCGTTGTTTGATCAAAGATAAAAACTTGGTTCATTCAGTCATATCTCTTTCATGCAGCAATCAACTAGTTTGGATAAATTTTATCCATATCTACTTTTTATTCTTTCGTTTTTATAGTTGCAACTTTTGAATATTATTTAGGACTACATAGTATACATTATGTCGTAAATAATATTCAACTCTTTACCTCTAATGGATAAGTTCAATGCTTAAAAGATTTGGAATGAGTTTAACAAGCAGTACACGTATATCATATATGATGTTGCGTATTAAATGTCGTTAACTTAACTGCTGAAATAAGGGGAGAAAGTAATTTACGTTGACAAAGTAGAACCCAACCTCATGCATGATAATGTGCTTTTAGTTTCCAAATAAAAGGTATATACATTTGCTTGGTTGATGATTCTATGTATCGACGAAGTGCATGCATTTGCTAGATAGAATATAATCATTATTAGATCTCCGACCTTATAATTAACTCAATCTCAAGTTTATTCATATTCATTTCATTTAAAATGAGTTGTATATTCTCTTTATTCTATGGGGTACAAGATCTATTTTGTGATTTCATTACAATAATTTGTCATTTTCTTATCTGGTATTGTTATTTTCAATTCATTCTGGTCATTCGTTGTACTACTTCGTATAATAATTTTACATTATCTAACCACTATGATATTCTATTATGTATTGGTTCTCTATAACTCTTAAATTTTTATGATATGTCAAAATATATTTTTAGAATTATCTAGTAGTACAATAATATTCTTTTTAGGTCTTATTCTCAAATTTATATTTTTTTATTTCACCGTTTTAAAAATTGGTTATATTCTTTGCTAAGCAATTATAAAAAAAAATAGCATGTAATGTATGTAGTGTTGTTCTCACTTTAAATTGCATTGCCTCTTACTAATTTTTCTCTTATTCCACTTTAAAAATATTTTGAATTACATCTAACTAAGCTACTTTTTATGTCCACATCCTACTAGAATTCTTAAAGTGTGTGCCTAACCTAATAAGTTTTTTTTTTTTTTTTTTGAGGGGACCTAATAAGTTAAACGATTAAATTGTGGGAGCTAAAGATTATAATAATACAAACAATCTTCACCTAACCAACTGCCATGCGTCATAACCTCGTTATTCATTAATATTTGTTGTTGTAGAACTAATCTCATACTAGTTTGTTAGGTTTGGTAGGGTCATCATACATTTATAATTATGAATGAAAATAAAAATGAAATGTTAATTCTTCATTCATAAACTTTTAAGGTACTTTTAAAACATGTTTAATGCATGTATTAGTTTATTATCTTTAATGTAGCAAAACACATTGTTTATACACTTTGAAGCTTACTTTAGTGTTAATTTGTCATTTGATTAAGACATAAAAGTTTGGCGGTTGTTTTTTGATACATTCTCTTACAAGTGTCAATATTTGCTCCTTTAGAGAATTTTAATACTGTAAAACACCAATGTTATAGGAAAAGAGGAAAAGTGGAAAACTGATATTTTGGCTAAAAATGCTTATAATACCAATCATATATAGAAAGTATATTTGGTGTTTAAAGAGTTACAGAAGCCTTAATAAAATCTATCTAAGGATCAATTTTAACCAATTTACTGAATTTAGTAATAAAATCTTATGTGGCTATACATATTTCATCTATTCTAACATTTGTAAATAATTAGCACTAATGTAAGATTTTCTTTAAATAAGAATACTTGCATTTTTAGTATTACTTTAACTTATGTAGTTATATGACACATATTATAAAAATTTATATAAGACAGTCTTATAATTTAGTGAGACGGTTAAATAATTTGTAAAAAAATATATTAATTAAAATAATAAACAAAAATAACTTAAAAAGGCTTTACAAATAATTGAAGTCTTGTGGTAAAATGATCTTAGACTTATATAACTCTATTTTTACTTTACTAAATATTAACTTTACTAAATTTCAATTTTTTTTGTTATCCATAGTGAAGGAAGAAATACACAGAACAAGTCCTACACATGCACCATCCCAACCTCAAACCACCACCCAAACGCCAAGAGCAACCACCACGAGTCCCCCCACAACAACCTATAGCGAACCACAAGGAGAGAAAAAACGGCGATACAGGGGAGTCCGACAACGACCTTGGGGCAAATGGGCTGCTGAAATACGTGATCCACACAAAGCGGCCCGAGTTTGGCTCGGCACCTTTGAAACAGCTGAAGCAGCCGCCCGCGCCTACGACGAGGCGGCTCTACGCTTCCGTGGCAACCGTGCCAAACTGAACTTCCCAGAGTTTGTCCAATCTGTCCCCCCGCCACCCGCCCGCCCGCCACCGTCCACCACCATTACCGCCGCCGTGTCACCAGTGGCGCCGCCGGAGCCATATTTTCCGGTGACTCAAACAATCCAATTTCAACCGCAACAAGTCAATGCTGACTTGGCTAGAGACTATTGGGGGTACTCTCAACTCCTACAGAGTTCAGGGGAATTCAGCTTTCCTGGTATAGAGAACATCCTCTACCCTTCCATGTCACGGCAGTTTGTGGGGCCCTCTACTTTCTCCCTCTCCTCGTCATCGCCATCAAATCAGTTAAACTTGCAGCATCCTCAACTTTTCCAGCCACCGTCACAGGGTGGTAGCAGCAGTGGTTTAGGCTTCTCAGGAAGCTATTGGCCGCCAACGACAAGTGGTAGCCGTGGGCCCTACCACCCCCCAAGTTCCTCCAGCTAGAATTCAAATTCTTTTGTTTTGATCATGACATTATATCATTAATTCATCATTATATAATTATGTTTTTAGGATTTAGGAGGACAAAAAAAAAATGTTATTTTCATTTTTCTTATTGTAATGTTTTTGGATAGTAACAAATATTCCAATATCACTACGTCATGATAGATGATGTAAGTGGATAATACAGAATTAGTAGATGAGTAGTGATTTAGGAATTTTATTTCTTCCTTTTTATTAATTTTGACAATTTAAAGCTTTAAAAGTTCAATTTATGTAAATTTAGATGTTGAAGTAACTTGTCAACAAAAGCAAAGCGGAATGAAACATGTTTTCCTTAGCAAAGGGACAAAAAAAAATGGAGTTATCAATAAAATTTGATGGTAATGTTTTAATGAGAGTAGTATTGTAAAAAGCTAAAAACATTCATTACTCATGAGTTATGATTGGATAAAGGAGTAGTTCGATAGTGTTCTTTTGGATGATAGTACCATTTTGTTTTTTTTAATTTAAAAGGATATAGATATTCCAATAATTGGTTACTTGTGAATTGTGATGTTTTGATTGCATGTACTCTATTTCATACAATTTCAATTTTCCAATTATTTTTAGAATCGTTAAGTATGGGCCCAGGTCGCACCCGTCAGCGAGAGAGAGTTTTCTTTACAAGTCCTTGGATGTTTTACCATAAAATGATATGGTCATAAAGGGAGTAGTTTCTTGACTTTATAAAAGGATTTAACTCTCAATATATCAATATGGGATACTCACAAGTGAGATTCAACAAATATGTCCTAGTAGAATCCGATAAGCTTTCATTTGTCTAAAAACCTTCAATAACTTCTAATCAGAATGTTCTCCTTTAACAAGTTTTTATCCGATCCAATTTAATTAATCCAATACGATAAAGATAATATGTTCCAATTAAAATTAATTCATTTCAATCCGTTCGAAACCATTCTAATCAAATACAATCTTTTTCATCCCATTTTAATCCCCTCAACAGGTTTCGGCAATTTCTTGTCTAATCCCATAAGCTAAGAAAACACACCCTTAGAAATATAGGAGTGATCCTACTTTGACAAAGTGTTATTATGTGTTGGAGTTTATGGCTAAGTCAATATAGGTGCACTTTGTTTGTTGTATCATTCGTTTAAGAGTTTAGAATTTGTTAATCTTTGGTAGCAGCCTAGTGCGAGTAGCCGAGGAGTAGTTACGTTACAATAATGTACAATGTAGTCTTTTTACCCCATGCTTAGTAATGACAAGCATTGGCAAAACTAAGAAAAATACTAAGTATATATAGTATGGACATTCGACTATACAACATTGATGATTGATGTATTATTGAAGTCAAATGATCAATTTTAAGGAAAGAATTGAAAGATCTTAACACTTACATTATATTTGGATAATAATTTGAAAGGGAAAGGGATGAAAAAGAAATAATAAGGAAGGGTAAAAAAAAACAGAGCTCTATTCTCATTCGTGTGTTTGGATTGAATGAAATGAGGGGAAATGAAGGGATGAAACTTCCTTCATTTGGATGACAAATAAGGAAGGAATGGAATTGGAGGGGAGAGAAATGAAGGGATTAAATTGTTAAAAATTAATCTGTCCAACAATAGAGAGATTTGGAGGAGCAACTCATCATTCCCTCCTAGCTTCCTTTCCCTTCCCTCTCCTCCTCTCTCCTTCACCACCCTCCCTTTCTTTTCCCTCTCACTTCGTTATCTAAAATTTGCTAATTTTAGAAGGATAATGTTTATTAATATTTTGTTTGGATACAAGGAATCAGAAAGAAAGGAATGGGGAGAAAAAAGAGGGTGGTGACAATTTCTCTTATTTCTCTTCCCTTCCATTCCCTCCTAACTTGTTGTCCAAACAAAATGTCAAGGAGGAAAAATATCTCTCTCTCCCCTAATCAATTATCCAAACAAAGGGAGTTTGTCCATGTTGCTTTCACTTCCCTATCTTTCTCTCCAATTCCTTTTAACCAAAGTATTTGTCAGAAGAAAAAAATTTCTCTATGCATTGATGTGCGGTCAAGGGAAGTATGTAGCTCCACCACTAGTAATGCCCTCTTTTGTTTTTATCTCACCTGGAAACTCATCAAACTAACCAAAAAAATATTGTTGTTTCATTTTTTGTGTATCACTTATTTGTCACTGTTTTTCATTTGTTGATATTTTTAATTTTTAAATTCAAATGTAGTGGACCCTTGTGTTAAAACCAATCATTGAGATTGATTGGTACTTAAATAATACACACAATATGGTACAATATTGATTTAAAACCAATCAATGAGATTGATTCGTACTACTCCATATGTATTAGGCATAGTGTACACCCCCAGTCCCCTAATAGTTTGTGTTAGACCATTTTGAGTTAAGAATGAGGTCATTATTAGTCTTAAATTTTATTTTAAAGGTCATTCTTATCTTATTCAATTATGCTCAATAATTTGTGTTAATTTCTACAATAATTAATGATTCATGAAGCTAGTTTAGCCTAACGTAATAATTTCAATTATGTAGACCGACAACCAGTAAATGGACACTAAAACCATAGGATTAGCTAGTACCTAATAACTACTATACTTTTTTAGAAAATTATAGGGAAGTGGAGAATGGAGATAACTATAATTTTTGCTTAGTTGAACTTGGAAGTACACAAAACAAAGACATAGACCTAACACTCATAATAGTTACCATATTCGAGAACAAAAACAAAAATTGGTCTTCTCTAACCTTTGAAATAGGTTCTATGCGTGTATAAGAATTGAGATATGACCTAAACCAAACCTCTAATATTCTGATTAACATATTGTGTAGATGATAATGAATCATGGCAATTGTGTGTTTCAAGGGAAGTTTGCCTTTTATAGAAATATATTAGATGAAATTCTTCATAACCTTGACTAAGGTCTTGTTCTCGTTTGGTTGAGGGTAGTAATGTAAGAGAAATGAAATGAATTGGGGCTCATTTCCTTTGACGTCATTTGTTATGCCACTTTTTCCATTTCCTTTACCCTCTCCTTCAGGGGCGGATCCAGGATTTTTAAACCGGTGTAGCACTCCAAAATTTTTAACTTTCGGATCAACTTTATTCAATTCAGCAACAAAAGGTTCAGATAAATCAATTCGATTCATAAATAAAAGTTGCAAATTTAACTTACATTTATTTTAATACAATGTTTCTAATAAAAAATTAAGTTAATAAATGACTAATAAAATTTAAAGCTAATACAATCAAAAATTTAAACAAAAACAAAATAAAATAATTGACTAAACACAATCAGAAATTTAAACAAAAACAAATTAAACTAATTTAAAAATTACAGATTTAACCATAAAGTTTTAAACAAATCAGAATATCAGATTAACATCAATAAATTAAATCAGATTAAACAAACTAAACAAATCAAATTTAAACAAATTAAACATATTTAAACAGTTAAACAAATCAGAAATTAAATATTACAAAAAAAAACAGATTAATTAAACATAGATTTAAACAAATTAGAAATTACAAAGGAAAAAAATACAGATTAAATTATATTTAATATCAAATGTCAATTAATTAAAAAGAAAACATAAATTAAAAAACAAGATCTAAAGAAAAATAAATCAGATTTTAATTTAACAAATTAAAAAAGAAAAATAAATCAGATTTTAATTTAACAAATTAAAAAGAAAAATAAAATCAGATCTTAACAAATTTTTTAAAAAAACAATGTTTTACCTCCCCACGCGGCCACGCCCCACCGGAGTACCGGAATAAACGAAGAAGAACTGAAGAAGCCCAAGAAGGTGAGTCGGGACTCGGAGACGACGTCGACAGTCGGAAGAAGCGGTGACGACTGCCAGAATTCGCGAAGAAGCGATGACGAGTGCCGGATTGCTACGGAAGAAGCCTGTGAGGCTGTGACGAAGATTCGAAGGATGAAGAAGGGAAGCAGCCGAGTAGCCGACGTGCAAAGTGATTGAGTTAGGGTTTTGGGGTTGGTTTGCTTGGAATTCTGGCGAAGATTTGAAGGACGAAGATTTGTTTATGCTTTGATGACGGCGATTGAGAGAACTCGAGAGGAGAGAGAAAGTTAGGGTTTGGGGGTTGGTTTGCTTAGAATTGCTTCTCTCAGACTCTCTTGTCACAATTTCACGCGTTTTGTTTTTTTTTTAATTAAAGCTGATTTTTTTTAAAAGGGGGTAGCACGTGCACGATGTGCTACTGTGCTACCTCCGACCCTGCTCCCCGTTCTCCCATTCAATCACTTTACCATCCTCCCTCACCCCCTCCCCACCCCTATCTTTTCAATTCCTTTTCCCTACCTTCCACCCAACCACCACCCCATCTCCCCACCCCCACCACTCAATGGCGACGCGAACTCCACCATCACTCCTCTACCCCACAACCACCCATGAAACCCTAACTACCCACAAGGTTACCAAAATTACGAAAAAAATTATATTATACACACATATTTGATATGCGTGTATCAGGGGTCGAATTGCTCATAGTAGTGGTCCATCAATTAGTATGTTAGAATTGTTTACCTATATTATACATTTGTATCTAGACCTAGTAAAAATAAACCCGAACCAATAGCAACCCGACAACCGACCCGAAAAGATTAGGTTACAAACAAGAAAAACAACTTGAAACTCTATTTTAACTAAACTCAGAAAAACCATTTTTAAAATGGGTTAGGTCGGGTCAATACTTATTCGACCGATTATATTTTTTTTTCTATGATTATGATGCCATTTTATACAGAATTCTAGTATTCTTTGTGTTTCTTTTTTCTTATATATTTTCATGCATTTAAAAAAAAAATACTCCCTCCGTTACTTGCTACATTTTCATAAAATGGATGACTCTAATTACTTGCTACATTTCTAATTTTGGTATGTTGGGCTAATAATATTTCTACCCATTTTACCTTAATTTTGTCAATAACCTACTTTTTCTTATCTAGTTACCCTTATTTTTGTCATCAACTTAATAAATAACCAAATTTTATAGCCGACCCTACCACTCATGTGCATTTACCTTGGGTTTGTTCAATTGTACAATGTTGCAAAAAGAGTACATAGAAATGTTAAATTAGGGTGTGTTCTGATCTTCACGGGGTTACTATTCCGATCCATTTTAATCCAATCCAATCCAATCCATTCTAATTTCGGATCATCCAATCTAATCCTTTCAATTCATATCATATCCGCGTTAATTACATGAAGAGAACACACCCTTATTATTTATTGTATGATTAGTTATAAATATCAAATTTTGTATCATATTAAGCTATTTTACATTCAAAGTTTTATACAATTTACTTAAAAAACATATATAAACAAAAAATATGCTAAAAAAAAAACTTGACTGATCGATTGACCTTTTCAGGTTATGATCATGGAATACTGACCCATCACCTAAAAAATCCGACTAGGAAATTAAAAGATCAAACATTGAGTTGACCGACCAAAACCCATCAGATAAGGGTCCATCTGTAACAGTTCAACACAAATCATCTAACACAGATAATTTAGTCATATAGACAAGCCAAATGATTTAGTGACCAACGGACCACTGACCGGATCGGCCCGATGATTCCATTCTAGTCCTAGATCCGTGAAAATTGACGATTCCGGGTCTCCGGTCCGGTTCAATTCAAGATCGGAAAATTCATGTCCAGACCAATTGGATCATATTCCTTGAAAAACCTAATATTTTTAGTAAATTAATGTAAAAGGTTAATATATATAAAGGTTTTTTTAGTTAAAATATTAAATTATATATATTTTATACATCTTTATATATATTGTGTTCTACTTACTATATATCTAAGAGGCAAATAATATTTTTTTGTAAGTAAATATTTTTTCTTTAGGAAAAAAAATTAGAGAATAAGCAGCAAACATCAATATATTACCCCAAACCCACTAAATCATCAAACCGACACAAAAACCAACCGGTCTAAAACAGGTCCAATCCAGTCGAAACCGAAATTTTTTAGGTTTGTTCCCAGGTCCAAGAAAACTGGGGATTCCGGTCCAAAACTGAACCAGTCCCGGTCCAGTGTACACCCCTACTGACCACCACACTATACAAGCCATCATAATTGAATTATTGAAAAACCCGTTGAACTATCATAAACTAAAAAAGAAAAGTCATTTTAAGGAATGTTCAGTTCAGTAAAGTTTGCATAAGCCAGTGACATTGTCACATTGTTGCAGAGCCAGAGAAATCTTACTTTTAGATGAACTAAGACATTGATAGTGTCCAAGACAACAGACTGCAATTCAAATCACTGCAAATTAACAAGAAAATAAAGCTTCAACCAAAAAAGCAGCAGTCAGCAGAAGTACAATGCAAGAGTAGGCATACCATTGGCAGTTACAAAATTGCATCATACAAATTTGTATTTACAAAAAAAAATTACAGCAATACCAACACAATCTCAATAAAATGCAGATCAACCATGTCAAAACTATATCTTCTCTACAGCCGAAGTTTTACTTCTTCTTCTTCTTCACATCACTAAAGTCAGCATACGATACAGCTTGGGGCACAAAATCCCTAGGTGAGAAGAGATTGCTGTAAGAGATTGTCAACCAAATTGGGGTAGAATTTTGACACCCCCAAATCAAATGTACAAATTTAATAACAGCACCTATCAATCATAGTGCACCAACTTGCGCACCGAGCAGGTAGCTTCATCATCCTTCATGCACATGTTTTGCAGGGTTATCAGATGCAATTTCCCAGCTCCCGCTTCTGCCCCAACTAGAATGTCGAATATCCGCCCGTATTGGAGGAGTATGATAATCTGAGCCCCTATTAGAATCTCCCTCAGAGCTATTATGAAGAATGTGACTTCCTCTGCTGCGTATATCATCCTCAATATCTTCAATATTATGGCGTTGAGAAATCTTTAGCAGATCTCCCCCAAGGTCTAAGTCATCTTGTACCTTGGTACGCTGATCACCTGAATCATCCACGGGTTCATTTTCAGGGGTAGTACGTGGAGGTGGAGGCCGGTGTACCTCTTCTTGAACAAAAGCCCGTAATTTGTTTCTTGAAGGTTTGATTTCAGTGCAGAACACTTCAGCAAAGTTGCTAAGACAGCCTCGATTGTAGACATTGAGCCTGCTGTCAGTTCTATAGCGGAAGTTCTCATACGTTGTCTGGTGGAATTGATAGAAATACATAAGGTGACGAGGGAATAATATACCAAAAAAGAGAAACAATATCACTGTTTAATATCAAAGAGTGTACCAGAACAAAAACAAATACATAAGGCCACTGTACACATTCCCAAAACAAATCAAATCTTAAGGCAATGTGTACAGTGGCCTATTGTCTCACAAAAAGTTTATGCTTTCTCACACGTAATTAAAAGCATTTCTCGCCCACTAATCAGCTTCTGCTAAGTTCCAGAACAACATTGTAAGACATGATAATAAAATCAACTACATTTCTGGAACATTTCACGGCTCTACCAGAAAAAAGGGGTGAAGAGTTTAGTTTTTTATGAAAAAAGATACTCCAGAAAATTAGATTCACAAACTAGGGGATGATAACATAATGATCAACATCATGTAAATAAGGAAGAAACCAAAACAATCAAATCTAAAGGCAATGTGTCAGCGGCCTATCGTCTCACAAAAGGTTTATGTTTTCTCATATGTTATTAAAAGCATTTCCGCCCACTAATCAGCTTCTGTTTAATTCCAGAATAACCTTGTAAGACATGATGCAAGTTACATCTGTCAGACTGTCATACACCTTCAATACGTAAGATAAAGTAGGACAATGGGGCCAAGGGTTGCCCTTTCTGAGTTTTGGAGATTTTATGAAAAGCAAAACAAACAAACAACAACAAAGCCTTAGTCTCAAAATAATTTGAGAAAGCCAGACATGAATCAAGAGGAGTCGCAAAAATCGACTACAAAGATGATGAAAAAAAAAAATTGTTTAGTAGGATGCCATTAGAAGAATTTATGTTAAACCAGACAGAGTTGAACAGCGTTGAAGTTTAAAGTACACATAGTTTAAGACCCTTAAGGACTTGTGATATTCTGTTGCAGCTGAACAATATAGACTAAGAGATATGAAATGAAAAAAAAAAAAAAAAAGATAACAGAAGGCAATGCATCAACAATGGTCACTCTTCAACCTGAGTAAATGACTTGATCCTACCATCAAATCCAACAGTTCTTTCTACTCTAAACTCATATCACATCCTCGCCGAATAAACTTCGCCAAAAAGAACTTCCAATCGTCTCAGTGGTATAGAAGTAGTGCAAACAAAAGCTTAGGCAAGCAGATGACAATCGTATCTTGCCCAAAACCCCTGAATGCATATCTGCTCTGTTTTGCTTATAATGGCTTTTTCTGTCTGATATATTATCCTGTTGAAAACTTATAGCCTTTCTTAGGGTTTAAGTTCTAGCAGGCAATCCCACCGTCCCAAATTACTTTGACCAAACTTTTGACAAATACATAAAAGAATATACCGAAGTATAACATGTGGGATATTACTAGGTTCATCTCATTGGGTAAACTAGAAATTTATCACTTCTATAATTCCTTAAAGATTTAAACTAATTTAAAATTAGAAATAAGGACAGAGTTGCGATTGAGAGACCATGTGAAGAGTGATGCAGTAACTAAATTAAGAAGCAGAGGTTATATATTATTCAATTAGTGAACATTAGTGTGGTCAGGGCCGCAGGCTATTGGAAAGGAAGAGAGAAGACCGAAAATGACTTTGTCGGGAGGAGTTAGAAAAGATATGAAGCAATTGGATTTACAAGAGAGTAAAGTTCTTAATCGTAGGGGCCGCAGGAGGAAAATTTATGCGGATGATCACACGAAATGATTAGTTTTTGGTTCACGTAGCCAACCCCAATTATAGGAATAAGGCTTTGATTGATTAATTGACAATGGGGACCACATTAAGACATGAACTATGTAAAAAATATATAAACACAATGACTGGAACATCAAATAAAATTTCACAAGGAATTCAGATAAAAATGCTATGCGAACTTGACTAACCTGGTTTGTACCAATAAGGTACAAATGGAAGCCTGTGAGTCCACCCACAAACCACAAAGATATGAAACAATAAGCCATAAGAATTACAGATGCCGGTGAATCTTTCATGGCCCTCCAAACAGTATATTTGTGTTCATCCATCAGAACCTTCATATAGAAAGCACAAAATGCAAACACATATATGCACAGTAGAGTAGCTGAAGACACGAAAAGAAAGAAAAAGCGGTAGTTGCGCTGCAGGCAAAACAATATTGATCAGAGTTAGTATAATAATGTTGGAAAGGGATTATATAGCACAGTATACCATGTAGCATGACAGTAGATTAAAATTACCAGACCAATACACTGTCCAACCCAAGGGCAATGGTGGTCGAAACGCTCCACACAATTGTTACATATCGAGCAATGGGAGCAGCGTGGTGGGCGATATAGCATACATGTATCACAATACTTCACCCTCACTGGAATCCCATTAACCATTACTTCTTTTGTCCGAGGAAACTGAAGACCTGGTGTTTGTCTCCCACCAGACTCAACTACAGAAGAGTCATGACGGAAATCTTCTTCGGGTGGATGTGAATTACGTGGTACAATCCCTGGATCTCTAGTTGAAGTACGCATTAACAGGCCCAACACCTAGTAAAAAAGATTTTTAAAACCATAAAACACAGCATCAACAAAAAACAGCAATTGAGATAGTAGATAATGATTATCTGGTGAAAAGAGACTCCAACACATTTAGTTGAATTAGTATGTCACCTAAGACAAGCTACATTATTACATATGTATCAAAAATGAATGAGTCATAGTTTCCTAAGTTGCTCCAACTTTTCATTTCAAATAATGTACGAGTGGCCTACTCAACATTTAGACACACATAGCCAGCTGGATACTTTATTTTGAACCATAGAAATACAAACTTCCTAATATAGTAGAATCTGACGACTGAAGACATCTCTAAGTACGACATTTTAATTTGTGTCTGAATAAAACACATTGACGTTTCAGAAAAAACACACAATTGAAGTAGAAGGGAAAACAATAGCGTTCAAGAACGAAAATAAATATAAATTAAGCATGTAAGTACACAAGAATTGACTCTAAACATTTTGCCACCCATGACAACTTAAATCACTCAACACCAACCAAAAAGAAAATCTTGGGTAGGTACAACAATTGTTTGATGGCAAGCAATCAAAATTGCATTATTCACTTTAGCATGCACATCAGATAAAATACAGCCAGGAATTTCCGAGACTTGGGCAGCATATAAGTTATGGAAGAAGAACGTAAACATATAAGCCAACAGATGGTCCACTAAATGTCTTACATATATAGTATAAACAGTGACGACCACTATGATTGCATATCCAGCATTGTCTGAAGCAAATTGGTGTGCATGACGCAGGTGCCTTGCTACAAATATACAGAAGATAATGACTGGAACAGTAATCAGCAGTACGGAAACAAGTAATGATTTAGCATCTGGCCCCAATATTACCCGTCCACCGAAAAGAAATTTCTGCAAATGTCAGAAAAATTGGTTAAAATACACAACTTTTGTCAATAACATACTAGTTGAAACGGAAAGTGCAAACAAGATCCACATATATCAATATTCCAGCAGCAACTTTAAAACAAAATTGCAATTAATAAGTAAACTCATTAATTGTAACTCAACTGATGGTACCTACAAGATATGGAATTTAATCAACAACATTTTTGTCAGGGAACAAGACTTTGTTTCATTTGCACATTGGACTCTCCTTTATAGTACCCTTCAAAGAGTCAACAAAAGGGAGAAGAATGAAATATAAAAGTTTAACCAAGATTAATCATCCTACAAAAGTTACAAAGCAGAGCATTGTTGACATAGCAAATACATCCATGATGCTAAACTTTCTGAAACTCCATATTAAATAGAGCTTTAAGGAGGGGATTTCTGGTGCAAGAGTATATAAAAGGGAATGTATAAGACAACGGTGAATTATGATCTACTGATGCCTATTAAATGTTATCTGTTATAAACAACAACAAAGCCTTAGTCCCAAAATAATTTGGGGCCGGCTAGAAAAGTTATCTGCTATCATACGAATAAATATGAAATCAGAAAATAGGATACCATTCAAATGTAAACAAAACTACCACCAATCACTCTGAAATTAAAAGGAAAAGATACACAGAGAGATTGGGTAAACCTCATAATATCACTAAACAAAACAGGCAGCTAGGTTCAACTTAATGTCAGGAATCAATTGCCCACTCCACAGACAGATCAATGGATTTGCTCAAAAGATAGAATCATTTTCCTAACCAGAAATCGTTTATTACACTTTTAATCCTATCCTTTTCCTGTCAATCCAATTTGAGGCATTAAAAGTGAGCTCAAATCTTTGTATTACATTTCTCGTCCAAAGTACCATAGTATCATATTTACTTCCTTATCAGTAACTAATGATTCTCATGCAAAACAAAAATTAAAATTAAAAATAAAATAAAAATAAAATAAAAATAAAATAAAATAAAATAAAATGATAAGGTGTAACCTAAAACAAAGACAAAAGAAAAAGAAATACACACCAAAAATTTGATGGAGATAATGAAAACAGATTCAAGAATTTAAAAGAACAACCACAACTGTTAGGCTACCAGCACACAATTTGATTAATAACTTTCACACTGCTGTGAAGAATGCTACACATATCTTTATGAGATAAAAAAACTCTCGCACACAACTCCCATATTATAGAAGTGCCGGTGACTACATGGCATTAGACTATTAGAGCATCCTATTTCTTTAAATATAGAAAAAGAATTTAGAATAAATTTCTTCAAAATATATCCTTTATTTAATGTGATTGCACCTGTAGAGCTGGTCATCTTCTCACATTTACATCACCAGTCTTGTATTCTGCCTCAGCCAATCATCAACTATCTTACGATAAGGATAAATTTGATTTAATTTCAATCGTTTTATTAAACGCTTTACTAGAGACTGGAGAGAAGAAAAAATTGATGAACTCAGCTATAGCCATTACTCTTATTATGTGCTCTACTGCCAAATGTTTGCAAACTTGTCTTTGTCTTGATTTTCAGGCCAATACAACTTCAAATATCTATAGTATTCACTTTTACCTCAAAAATCATTCCTAAGAATAATGTACTGCACGTGTGTGTGTGAGTGCGCACACGCATGTGCGTGCATAGAGAGAGAAAAAGACACATACAAAAAAAGTAATTCTACCTCCATAGATTTATATTTACAACATTTATCATTTAAGGAAGCCAATAATTATTTGCAACAAATGTTCAATTACCTTCTTTTGGTAACTGCGTCGGATTTTTTTGCCTTACCCCTTCACTTGACCCACAACTCTCTTCTTTCACCTTTTATCTTACCCCACAAGTTACTAATTATCCCTTTCAATGTCCATTATTTCCTAAATCTTAGTTACTAATGTCCATTATTTCCTAAATCTTATTACCCCTAGGAATTCAATACGTATGCCAAGCTATGTTTTAAATCACATGTACCAAAGGGTACTACCTCCGTTCTTAAATGTTGGTTATGTTTGGTATCATGCATGTGGATTAAGGAATTTGGATGGTAGGGAAAGATTTTTTATTGTAAAGTGGAAAAAAGATAAAATGTTGTACTTGAAATTAGTAGTGTAATCGAGCCTTTTTGCCCTTTTTAGTGTAGGTTAGAGAAGAATCATTAGGGTATGTCCAAAAAAAGATACAAAAAAGAAAAAACTTCAAACGTAACCAACAAAAGGAAACGCCATGAAAGGAAAACGTAACCAACATTAAAGAGCAGAGGGACTAACAGCTTAGATTATTTTTCGGTTATTTTATAATTTCCCATAATTTCGCATAGATGGTTTCTTAAAGCCACTTTTTGGTATTACAATACAATTACAAGCTTCAATCCTCATTGCAACTGTGCATACAAAAAAATAAACTTAATCCTCAAGAACAGTAAACAGACTTCTCATAGCTATATTTTTGACAAAACAACAAGTAGCTCTTTAAGGTTTTTGATATATAGAAAATGGTAATTCATTCTTTAACCACTAGATATATGCATAGTTGCCCCTCTGAAAATGGCGTCACACTTCTATGGCAAAATATTTCAAGAAGACCACGGTCGCTTGAGAGCTCATGTGCCTTCCTACAGTAACTTAAGGTAGGAACAATCAAGTTTATCAGGAGGGTAGGGCGCAAGTGCAAATCTTTTGTTTCTAGTAACAAGTGGCTTTTTAAATATACTTTTAGTCACTGAGAAAATGTATAGGATGTTGAGAGTGGGCAGGAAAAGTACATCATGGTGAATCAATTATGTTGATACACAAAGCTTGTTGCTAGGGATGTTTTTATAGCTGGGGTTGCTCTTCTAAATAGGCTAGCTACTGCAGATGGACAATTACAATTGACTGAATGTGACTGTTCTATCACCCGCAGTCATTGTAGTGAGATACCATAAACTGCGAAGTGTTAAACATCTTTTTGGGCAAGTGAGAAACCTCAATTTGGGCTTTGACAAGGAGTGGAAAAAACCCTTTTTAAATGTGGAAACTGCAACTGTAGCTAGCATGGCCAAGAATCATGATGTTTTGCAAAAAGCATACTTGATGCAATTTCGGGAAGCTGCAGAAAGATGATCTGATTATTTATATTTCAAAAAAAAAAAAAATCAACTTGGAAACTTAAGGACAGAGAGTTGAGTACTAGGTATTATCGGAATTATCACTGAAATGAGAAGCCGTTCATCTTCAAGTCTTCTTGGCTTTGTTTATTAATTGTGGGGCTTCCAAAACAAAATAGAGAACTATTAATTGAAGTTGTGCATTATTTAGAGGATAACTCGTAGTTGGAGTTGTGGATTGTTGTTACTTTTAAAGTTTAATAGTTGTCTGTTCATAGCTGCTTCTATTGCTTAGCTTTTTGGTCTGAAGTCTACAGACTTTAAGAGCTTTTCCTATAGCATATGAAGAGTTGTCCAATTATTTCGAGAAGGTAAGGTTCAGGTAGCTAATGCTATCTGAAAGGGTTACGTTGATTTGATGTCCTTTGAATTTCAGCTGCAAATTGTAGTTGAATTATAGTTTGATAAAACATAAATTTTACTGTCCCAAACAATTGAGTCAAGGATCTCATTTCCTGTTAGAAATGAAGTATGAAGAGGTGTATGATTAAGATAATATGCTCTAAACAAAGATTTTCGGGGAATGTTCGTAGCTAAGTAGTTTGAAATACTGAAGCTAGGACACTGCAGGTTGCTTGTTGGACATACTTGAGCTTCAGATTTATGCCCCTACACTTACTCATAATAGAGTTGAGCAACACAAACAAGACATACTGAATAGGGATAAAGACCTATGAAGAAGTAATGAGGCACTAATGATACTGACATAATACAATAGACCCTAAAGATTAATCAGGTGTTAATCACAGTTAAAAGTCTCGATAACAACGACTGCATACTGCAGAGATGTACTTCCTAGCAATGACAGATGAAGATCTACAGTTAAGGTTGCATAAAGTGTACATGATCAGATCAGCCTATAACCAATCCATACGCGTCTAAAATTAGCGTTAATAGCCCATATCATCTTTATATTAAACAATATGTAACCACCTTAGCAAAGAGATACTAATTAGTGACTGGTGCTCCAGTTAAAAATTTCCAATCAAGGATGCTTTACGGCCCTCTAACCTAACCAACAGAGCAGATAATCAAAGATGAGCCGAGAATGAGAAAAGTTGTAATTTCCTTACAACTTTTATAATCAACTTTCTACAAACACAAACAAATTGTGGTACAGCAACCTACATTTCGAAACGATACAACAACTACGACTAAATGTAAACCCAGCAAAACGCAATTGCGAATGCAACAAGCACCTATATGACCCAAGCATTCCCATCCAACCTTAACCTCTTATAAATCAACAACGGCTCAATGTTTTATAAGCTCGATACAAATCCATCGGCCCAAAATCCATGCAACCCTAAACTCCAAACAAAATCCTCCCCTCCAAAAGACAAAACTCTCCTTCAATACTCGAAACACGGAAATTCTTCCACTAAACACTACTCTACACAGAAACCCTAAATTCAAAAAACCCCCATTTTCCAAATTACAACCAAAATCAATACTGTTTTACACCGCACATTACATCAAATTACCAGCAAAAAACGCAAAACCAACAAAATTAAACACTGAATTTCCAACAAAAACATTCCAAATAAAGCAATAAAAGCTCAAAATATACAAAACAGTTAATCAAATTTCAAATTGCTACATAATAACCTAACAAAAAAAAAAAAAAAAAAAAAAAAAACC
>PYUH01000358.1:229290-259441 GCA_016808085.1 Suaeda aralocaspica | reverse complement strand
AAAAAAAAAAAAAAAAAAAAAAAAAGCTAAAAATAGAAACCCTTACATTGCTACCCTTCCAAACTTGATAAACGCGCATTTCCATTACAAAATTAGGGCAAAATCCTCAAGTTGTTAAACAGTTAAACAGTTGAATACTTTGAACTTGAAATAACCCATTTTTCATAAGTTCTTCACCATTTTCCCCCAATTTTTTTTAGTGAGGAAGTAAAGAAGTGATTATAAAAGTGAAAACGAAGAAAAACAAGTGATGATCTGAGGAAATTCGGCGAAATTTGAGAAGCGTCGAAAAATGAAGAAAAGTGTTGTTTTCTTTCAGGGGAGATGAAATTGAAATTGAAATTGAAAAGGTTTTATTTTTTAACTTTATCTTTCCAAAAAATACTTTGATTTTTGATTTTTGATTTTTGATTTTTAATTTTTAATTTTTTTTTTTTTTTTTTTTTTGATTTTGTTCACCTAAAATTGGCTTAACGTTGGCATAACGTCAAAATTTTAGGTTTATTTGATTTAAATCAAGGTTTCATGGACGGTTTGCCTCGTAAATTTTTTGTTTGGATTTGGATGTAATGTTATTGTAATCTTTATGCATGAGTGACTTATGTTTAGACAATATTTTTAGAAATGTGTTTCTTTTTTATAATTAAGAAATGTTGAATTTTATCAAAGTTTAACTTTCCTCTCAAAAAACTTTAGGTAAAAAAATCGTTTTTAGTGCACAAGAAGGACAAGTCCGATAAGAAAAAACTACAAAAAGAAAACACTAGTTATGAGTATTGCAGAGAAACGATCTTAGCTATGTTCAAGAACAATCCATTAGAGCTCTAATGGAGTTTCATTCCAAAAACTAACCCAATCTTCCTAATTAATCTTTGTATTCGTAAAACAATCAGTTGTCATGCATATTGCCAAGGTCGTTCTCGAGATTTTACGGCCCTAGGCAAACAATTAATTTGAGGCCCTCATAGTACCGCCAATATCTTACGGAGTATTAGATAATATTTTACGAAAAAATTTGTACAATAATTAAAATTTCAATAGAATTGCAATATGATATGGTAACATACAACCCATTTAGAGTGGACTTGAATGATCTTGAGATGCCATATATTGCTATGCTAATTCTTATTGGCATATCGTACCCATATTTCTCAAACAATACTTGGATATTGAATCATAGTTGAGAGGAAATTTTTCATAACAGTGAAAAATTATATTAGTTTTTTTTTTTATATATATACATGGAAGAACAATAATTAGAAAATTTTGAAACTTGAAAATGGAGTAACAAAGTGAATAAAAAAACTTAGTGATGGTGCAAGAAAAACTAAAGAGTACTCCAAAGTCAACACAAATTAAAATGAAAAATAAGGGTGAGAAAAAGTTGTTGCATACTAAAGTTAGTGACAGAAAATTCATGTTCTTTTTCTCTGTTTTCTTTTTAATTGTCAAATGGAGGAGAATTTAGCTCCTCCAAACATCTCAAAGGCAACTCCTCATGATGATATCATGGTTGAATCAAGTAATGAAGATTTGGCCCTAAGAGTTGACCAATTAAGTTTTCACAAGGTTGTAGCAATTTCGAGTCAATGGTTTTCAAAAGCAAAAATATTATGCTCAATTAAATGGAATGGGGGATAGATGATGATGCTCTCCCAATGGAGCAATCTACCGTTCAATTCTCAAAGCCTGTTCTTCAACGACTATGGGAACCATAGAAACTTACTCTCATGGGTAAGTGTATGGGTATTTCCGTTCGACCAAGTTTTATTTCAAAGAGTTAACGCTATGCGGAAACCATCTGGCTCATTACTGATCATTTGACATAGGCAAAACTGTTTACCGCTTCCGATTTTCCAAATTAGATGACCTTGAAAAAGCTCTTTTTGGTGGTCTGTGGTTTATTCTAGATCATTATCTTAGGATCACATGTTGGAAACCAAACTTCTGTCCTTCCCATGATCCTTTTGATCATATGTCTGTATGGATTAGATTTTCGGAATTACCTGTAGAGTATTATGATAAAGAGGCCTTGTTTGACATTGCAAGGGTGGCTGGTAATCCTTTGCGGGTTGATTTTGCAACAGATCGACTCACCAGGGCATGTTATGCTAGAGTTAATATCGACATTGATCTAACTTCACCTTTGATCACTAAAGTCTGGGTTGGCTGCTATTGGTAGGACATTATTTACGAAAATATTCATGATCTCTGCTTCTCTTTTGGAAGAATAGGCCATGCAAAGGACAAGTGTATGTTAAAAAAAGGAGAAACAGGTGTTACACACATCCTCTTATGAGCAAACAGCTAGTTCCAGCTTACAAATTACAAGTCCTCCTTGTTCTGATGGGCCTCATTTCTCAGCTCTTGAGAGTGGGCCTCAAGAAAGCAACAAGTATGGGCCATGGATTGTGGTCTCTTATAAAAGGCGGCCTAAGCCACCACAAAAGCAACATATGGGCCTACCAAAAGGTACCGCTTCTTCTCAACATCAGAGTTCAGTTTCTAACAAATCAAGAAATTACTCTTCCTCGGGGTCCATTAAAAACACAATCCCTACAATTTCTTCTACTAATTCTGAACTAATTGCCACTAATTTAAAAATAGAAAGTAGTAAAAATTTATGGAGAATAAGATGGACAAAAAATCCTCTAATCATTTTTAAATCCTTTCCAACTTAAACACTAATTCAGACACTCCCAACTGTACACCTTTGGGAATTGAGCTCCACACTGTTGAAAATTGTTCCACCATTCATGCGAATTCCATTACTCTTCAACCATCGTCATTAATTCTATCTGAGGAAGATCAAGGGAAAAATCTTTACACTACTTCCCTTTTCATCTCCCCCATTCAGATCAAGGACAAATGGAGAATGTCTTGCATGCCATTAATCACTCAGTTCTTCACAGTCATACTCTGTCTTCGTTAAATTCAATCCTTCCTCGTACCATTAACAAACACAACCATCCCCATCAACCTTCCCCTTCTAATAACAATGACTCCACCACTCAAAAAACCAAAATCACCACCTCCCATGGTCAAAGCGAACGATCTAATCCCAAATATTCTGAAATGCAACACAAGGATCAATCAAACAGAAGTTCACAATCGTCTGAACAAGATCATATTCTCACAACCAATGACCTCCTCCATTGCCCCATTAGTGGTAACTCAACAATTCATACACCACTCGTCAACCACTCAAACACCACCCCTCTTGCCATTCTTCCCTTTACAACCACCGACGACACCATCCCAACCGCCACTAACACTCAAAACCCAAATGCAAACCTCCATTGTGGAACAAAATCTGGATACTACTACTCTATCCCTGACACCCCCTCCTCCTCTGACCCCACAATTACAACCACATCCATCATTAATGATGGCTCAAATTCGAAGTCGCGATCTGAAATACGCGACAGCTACCCTTCTTCCCCCTCCAGAAAATCCCAAAATATTTTCACTACGATTAGAAAGCAAAAGTTTAAACATTGCCCTTTTCAAAGACCGTCTGACATTGTACCATGTGAGAAAGGGGGTGGTGGGACTTCAATTTGACCTCACATTCAGGGGCAGCTACAAGAAAGAAATACTCACTCAGGAAAGGGAACTGGATATCAACCGATAATGATTCCTATGAGTCTAGACACAATTCACACAATGAATCTTATAAACAGCTGGAGGGACTGGGAAATATTCTATTACCCGATGAATGCAAAGCGAGGGGACAAGCCGAAGTTGGAAATCCAATGACCACTTCCATCGTTTAAAATGAAGGTTATCTTATGGAATGTTAGAAGGGCCACTTTTGACGAGTTTGTCCCTCATGCTTATGACTTGATTAAGCAATACAAACCAACTATTTTCATTTTTGTTGAAACTAAATACGATGCTAATCGAGCTAGAGGAGTTAAGTTCCGTCTAGGCTTTGCTGATTCGGCTGTGGTCCCTCCAAAAGGGAAAAGGGGTGGTATTTGGTTATATTGGAATGCTGATGTCAAGCTAGTCCTTTTCAATGGTGAAGAAATAAATTACTTCCACGCTCTGTTCCACTTCAGTTCCAAGCATCCGGAAGTTCTTCTTACTGGCATGCATGCCCCTAGCACCCCTATTTCTCGTCACTCAATATGGCGCAATTTGGGTGCAAACCCTCCCCCTTTGAATGTCTCTCGTCTAATGATGGGAGATTCAATGAAGTTACTAGTCAAACTGAAAAAATGGGAGGAAATCATTTTAGGCTGTATCAATGCAAAGATTTCGAGGAATTCATGAGTAAAGAGGGTCTTTTTGATCTTGGGTTTCATGGCAACCCTTACACCTGGACTAACATAAAGTGGCTGGAAGGGTTTCCTCAAACTAAGATAATCTACTTAACTCGCACTTACTCTAATCATTGTCAAATTATTGTTTCTATTTTTGACCAAGTTCATAATAGTGGTCATTACCCTTTTAGATATAAAGATTCTTGGATGGAACATCCGTTTTTTGGTGACTATTTTTGTAATAATTGGAATTATGGTGAGTTAGATTATTTGTATGGATTTAATAATTTTAGGCACTCTGTTAAAAGTTGGGACCATAATGTTTTTGGTAACATCTCGAAAAGAAGAACCATATTCCTGCTAGGTTGGATGGAATTCAAAGATCTTTGTCTGTTGCTTATTCTTCCTTCCTTATTAATTTAGAAAACGGCTATTTCACCATATACCCCTAAACTATTGCAAAATGCACCATATACCCTCAATGTTTCTGAAATGCACCGTATGCCCTTGAACATTTAATTATATTCACAAGGTACCCTTATTTTCCTAAATTTAATTTAATTACCTTCTAATTAAGATATTAAACCAAATCAACCATTAATTATGTTAGTTTCAACCTAAATTATTTTACCTATCACCACCTCACAACCCAAACCCACACCCACACCCACAAAGGCCCACGACCGCCAAACCCATGGCGACCACCACCAAACCTACAACATAGATCCGCCCACGACAACCACCACCTAACCTAGAACCCAAATCCACCACCACTAAACCCAACAAATTCGAAACCTATCAACCTCAAGACAAGAACGTAAAAATTTGAAACCCACCTTAAAAATTTCCTAAAACCCAATTTGATATTGAGTACTTTGAAAAATCAAACACTTCTTTGTCTTTAAATTTATTATCACATTCGTCAATGAAAATGGGTTAATTGAAGATGCTGAAGGTAAAGTGGGGTTTGTAAAAAGAGAGAGTAGGTAGAAGGAGAAGATGAGAGGAAGTGGTGAGTAGGTCGTAGTGATGAAAGAGAGTGGTGGATGTGTAAAAGTAATTTAAATTGGTTAGTGTAATTAATTGATTTAAATTAATATAAATAAAAGTTAGTCAAATTTAATATCTTAATTTGGAAGCAGTTAAGGGTAGATTAGCAAAATAAGGGTATATTGTAAATTAAGTTGAAAGTTCATGGGCACATGGTGCATTTCTGAAACATTGAGGGCATATAGTGCATTTTGCAATAGTTTAGGGATATATAGTGAAATAGCCGTTTAGAAAAAAGAGCTTTTGCATGAACTAAATGAAATTTTGAAAATTAAACGTATTATTTGGGCTCAAAAAGAAGGTATGAATTGGCGTAAGTTTGGGGATTGCAACACAAAATTCTTTCACATAATTGCAAAGGTTAAAAAAACAAGAGCCAAAATAATAACCTTGAGGAAGAATGATAACATTTGGATTACAGATCCCCTAATCTTGAAAGACATGGCTACTAATTTTTTCCAACAACTTCTTACGACTACTCATAGCCATGAGCCCTTAATTCATACGTTTTCCACATACACTATGCTGACAGAGTCTTCCATTCCTTCTTTGATTTCACCCATCACTTCCAAAGAGATCAAAACGAACTTATTTCTAATGGATCCTTCTAAATAACCAGGCCCAGATGGCATTCAGCCCCTCTTCTTTCAAAAGTATTGGGAATTCTTGGAAAAACCAGTTACCCAGTTTGTTTTGAAATGCTTCAATGATGAAAAGATTCCAACTGACATTAATAATTCGTACATTTATTTGATCCCTAAGAAACAGTTTCCTAAGACTATTTCTGATTTTGACCCGATCGGTCTTTGTATCACAATATTGCTCATCACTAAGACCATTTCCAATAGACTAAGGAGTTTCATGAGTGACTGGATTAATCCTCTTCAAACTAGTTTCATTAAAGGTAGAGGCATTGAGGAAAATGTCATCATTGTAAAAGAATTGCCTCGCATTTATAAAAAGGCTAGGATCTCTAAGAAAACGATGGCCCTAAAAATTAATTTATCAAAAGCTTTTGACAGTATTGAATTGGGTTTTCTCAAAGAAATGCTCATTGGCATCCATCTTCCCCCTTCCTCAATTAACCTAATTATGAGTTGTATTACTTCTCCTTCCATCTCCACTCCATGGATTGGAGAAGTCACAGATTCTTTCACACCCACAAGAGGAATTAGGCAAGGAGATCCTCTAAGCCCGTACATCTTTGTTCTTTGCTTAGAACGTCTCTCTATTCTCATTGTACAAGCATTTGCTCAAAAGTTTTGGAAACCTTTAAGAATTAGTAAAGACTTAGGTTTAACTCACCTCTTTTATGCTGATGACATTTTCTTGTTTGGAACCACAACAACTGATAATATTGTTGAAGTTACTAAAGTCATTAACTCTTTTTTCAATCAATTCAGGGCTCAAAATAAACATTGAAAATCCGCAATTATTTTCCCTAATAAAATGCCATATTTAATGAGAAAGGAAATTTTTGAAATTGGGGTATTTAATCCAGTTACTAACTTTGGGAGATATTTGGGCATAGATATTCCTCCAAACAGGTTGTCTAAAAATGCTTTCTTTGGTCTCTTAGATAAAACCTTTGACTATATAAAGGGAGGGTCGGGCAGAACTTTTGAACATGGCTGGTAGAGCACTCTTAACAAAACAATCCTCAACTCCTACCCACTTTATGCCATGCAAATCACAGTTTTACCAATTTCAATAATTAAGGAGCTTGAAAAACATTGTAAAAAAATTCTTTGGAATAAAGTGAGTGCCTCTAGATTCCTATCCAGAACCTCTTGGGAAAATGTTTGCTTACCTAAAGCTTTAGGGGGACTGGGAATCAGGAACCTTCGTAATTGGAATCTTGCTTTCATGGCAAAACTTGGTTGGAGAATGCTCACTCAACCGGACAAACTTTGGGTTCGCTTGCTTAGTACTAGGTACCTTAAGCACTCTAACTTTATGGATACCTTTTCTTCTGCTCACCACTCTCCACTATGGGAACACATTTTGAAAGGTAGGAAAATTTTGCAAAAAAGGACTTATTCAGGGAATAGGGGATGGGAAAGACACTTCGTTGTGGTTTCACCAATGGGTTGGTCCTTCTCCTCTTTGTTACAATGTTACACATATTCTTGAATATATCGCAAATTGGAGGGTGGCACTGATAATTGATAATTTTAAATGGAACATCCATCCAATCAAACATCTTCTTCCACAATACACCATTGACCTTAATTTAGTATTCCACTTTCTTCCTCTCATAATGTAGATCATTTGAGATGGAAATTCAATCCCAAAGGGGATTTCTCAGTCAGATCAGCTTACAATCATGCTACCACCAATGAAGAAGCTGGAACGCAGAATATTATCTGGAAAATGCTTTGGAAAATTCCATCCTTCTTCAAATATAAAATGCTTGTTTGGAATTATTGCAATTCCATTCTGCCAATGGGTACGATTTTGATTAGGAAAATCCAGAATTTCAATCCAACTTGTGTCAGATGCACTTTAGAGGTGGAGGATCATCTTCATCTTTTCTGCGACTGTTTTAACACGCAAAAGCTGTCGAATTTGATTTTCCAAAGGCTTGCAATTCCAATGACTAATCTTGACAATTTTTGGAATCTCTCTTGGTTAGAATGGATTAATTACAATTTTTCACAAATTTCAGATTAGAGGGTGGCGTTCTTAATTGGGTGTTGGCATATATGGAAAATGCGAAATCTTGCTGTTTTTGAAAAGAAAATGCTGCATTTCAGTTCGGTTTTTAATCATTTTAATTATGATTATTATGCTACTAACCGTGCTTTTCAGACAAATTTGATAAAACCACTGATTGAAGATGGGCTAAATCGCTGGACTTTACCTCAACCGGTGTAATACCCCATATTTTCATGTACTTTAAAGAGTTAATTTCGTATTTTATACGTACGTTTTTAATATTTTTATTGAGAAATTTAGTTCAATAAAAATATTAAAGAAAGGAAATTTAAATAAATTTTAATCAAAGTATTTATTTTATGTTTATAAATAATATTTCACGTTATTTTAAGTTTTATTAAATATTTTGAAAAGTTTTTAAAAATAGAATTTTTAGAGTTTCCTAACTTGTTTTAAAAGAAGGGCATAAAAGTAATTTCAAGTATTCAGGGTATTTATGTAATTGCACCAAATCCTACTTTGGGGCCTATAAATACCCCTTAAATCCCAAAATTTCAGATTTAAATTGCAAACTTAAAGTTTTAGAATTTTAAAAAAAATTTGAGAGAAAAAAAAAGTGCTCAGTTTTTCCGAAAAAAAAAAAACTTCGTTGCTTGCTTCGTCGAACCTCCCTTGCTGCTCGTCGGATCCGTCGCGCCATCCTGCTTGTCGTCGGCTGCCACCTCGCCGGCCACCACACCTCCCCTTTGATATATTTTTTCAAAACTTTATTATTAAAAAAAAAAACTTCTTCCTGTTTTCCTTTTACTTTAATCTTGCAAAATTCATGCTTATAATTATGTTTAATCATGTTTTTATGATTCTAATTATGTTTTATGAAGTTATGTTTATGTTTAAAGTATGAATTTATAAAGTTGATCATGGAATTTTAAATTAGGGTTTGTGGAGTTATGAAATTCATGGTTTTATGGTTTTTAATGATTTAAACTTCAATATTATGATTATGAATTGTTTCTGTACGGTTTTGTGATGATTTTATGAAGTTTAGATTGATTTTAAAGAGTTTTAAAGTTGTTTTATAATGCTGTCCAACTTTTATATTCATGAAAACTAATAGTAAAAATATTATAAATATGTTTTACTTCATGAAAAATTATTTTAAAGCATAGATTTGATTCATGATGATGATAATAGATTGTAAAAGAATTTTATGATGGATTTATGATGTTTAGATGAGTTTTTCATGAGTTTTGAATAATTAAACAAAACTGTGAATTTTTATTAACACATGTTCATGCACAATAAAAATACTAACACATGAAATAAGTAGTCATAATTATTTTTAATGCATCTAAATATTGTATGATGATCCTAGAACATGACTATAGTGTTTTATGATCAAAATATGATGTTTAGAAGGGTTTTTAAGTGATTTTAAGGAATTTTACAAAGCTGCCATTTTTGGAAAATTACCGAAAGTCAAGTATTTTGCAATGGAAAAATTAAAATAAAGTATGGAATTGAATAGAGACCATATAGGGAATGTTTTGGACAAGTTTCCAACATAAAAGGTTTGTTTAGAGTTATTCTAGAAGTTAGTCAACAAAGGCTTTAATTTAGATTCGATTTTCTCTATGTAGGAGACTTCGAGCTAGTTGATTTCTTGGAGTTGTAGCGGATCACCACTACTTTACAAGGTATGTAAGTACTAAAGGTGATTATAGAATTAGAGTTCATGCTTGGTTGATGATCTTGTATGCTATGCTTGTAAATATAAGTTGTTGCTTGATTGACTTTGAGTTGACATGCATGAGAAGTTTATGAAAGTATGAAAGCATGATTTTATATTGTTTTGACATTCCACATCTATAGTAACATAAACTGTACATGATTAAATTGGAATGTTGAATTTATTGTTAAAGTTGGCCAATAGCATATTGCAGAAGAAGAAAAAAAGTTAGTTAAGTTGGTTTGTTACTTAATCAACAAGAAAGGTAGATTGTGAATTTTTATTCACATGATTATTAAAAGTTAATGAGAAAATATTTATGTACATGTAGCCTTTCACAGTTTAATGTGTGGTCAAGGAAAAGGTAAATAGTTAGCCACTCACATTTAATGTGTGGTAAAGGAAATTTAGTTAATTAAAGGATATACAAAGGCGTTATTTTTAGAATCACCT
The DNA here is from genome assembly GCA_016808085.1 of Suaeda aralocaspica. Lineage (NCBI taxonomy): Eukaryota > Viridiplantae > Streptophyta > Magnoliopsida > Caryophyllales > Amaranthaceae > Suaeda > Suaeda aralocaspica. The sequence continues at coordinate 249,283 of PYUH01000358.1, read as the reverse complement.
TAAATCAAAGATAATTAATATGACTTGTTTGATTCTATTTATGCTTTTATGTGATGTGTTGTATGTGAGTCATAACCTTGTTAAACCGATTATTCACGTAAAGTGAAAGAGGATTCGCACTAAAACTCTTGGAACGTATATACCTTGAGTATGAACAATGGGGGGAGTCGTATGGAACAGTAATCTATGACTTCTAATCGGGGTACAAGACGTTGTACTCTTTTATATTTTTAATGCATTGGAATTCCGTCACTTTATGTGACATAGGTAATACCTTCTTGCAGTTCCTCCCAAGTTGGTGCCCAATAGGGCGATTTTAAAGGAAAGGAAACCCGTTCGATGCGAAATCCAAAGTTTAATTATAATAATTAATACTGTTTGAGTTGAGCTAGTCTATGCACAAGTGAAGACTTGTCAACGGTAAGAAGTATGTTTGTTCTACTTTTATTTTATTTTCATTACTAATCATGTTTTACATAGTCTTTGGTATTTATGTACTCAGCTTTACTGACCGTGTGTTTGGTGTGCATGGCTTTGTCTTTGACTCGGCCCTACGATGACCCACTTGATGGTGACTAGTTGTCTAGAATAAGAGAAAGCTATTGCTACAACTGGGCATAAGTCAATCATGCTGGGTTGGAGTGTGAGCGCTTGCATTGTAGTTTTCGTTTATATGTGAACTTGATACTTAATTTTGCTATTATTGGATGTTGACTTTCGATTTCCGAAGTTTAAGTTTTATTTGGTTTTTGAAGGGCCATTAAGATGGTTCCGAAGTGTAATAAAGACTTATTTGGTCTTCTTTTTTTAAGTTTATTAAAGTTTCATTTTGAGTTTTAATTTTGGTTTTGGTTTTTAAAGACTTCCGCTGTAGCACTTTGATAAAAGTCTTAGCCGTTATCATGGTGGCGGTAATACTTTGGTTTTTCTTAGTTAATTAGAAGTTTTTATAATTATTTTTCTTTATTTATATTATAATGTTTTTCGGAAAATCTAGAGAAGGAAGTTAGGAAATTTCAGGGTGTTACAACCGGGAGCTTTCAAGCTCAATTTAGATGAATCTTGGCGCGGTACATCCTCTGCTGGAGGAGGAGGTGTGATCAGATGTGATGATGGAAGTTGGATGGCTAGATATTCCACCTCCTTTAAGGCTCCTAATCCGTTAGCAGCTGAGCTGAAGGCTTTAGTCACCGGTTTAAAACCCGCTTTAGCCTACAACATCAAGAACATTGAGGTTGAAACTGATGGACAAACTATAATCCTGATGTTAGAGGCTGCTTTTGACTATCAACACAATGAGCTAGTGGCCCATATCAATGAAGTTGCTGGCTTATTGAAACTGCCCTAGAACATTACGATTAGTCACATACGCAGAGATGCAAATGTGGTGGCTCACACTCTTGCTAATATGTCTTATGGAATGGATGAACAACACAAACTTTTCACTGTTTGTTCCTATGGCAGTGCGTTATGCCTTTCACAATGATCTAGGCCATGTTGCTGGACCGTTGATAACTTACTTTTATATCGGAATTTTAGGCATTTTTGAGTGCATATTTAAGGCATATTAGGTCCATATAGTTGTATTTTAGGCATTAATTGCATATATTATCCATTTTGTTCTTTATTACGCTCCGTTTGTGGTTTCTTAATTTTTCAGGTAATTTTACAACTATTTGGAAGCTTTCGGAAGCAAGTAAAGTGAAGCGGATAATTATAAAAGAAGAGTTGAAGATTATGGACGTTTCACACGAGCATTATCATCATATGAAGTCCATTTTGCGTCTATGTGGGTTATGGCATAGTTTATTGGGGTGTAATTGAGTTAAAAGTGAAGAAATATTCATAGTTGTGAAAGATCAGTTTGACCAATGCTCACTATTTTGGTCATAACTCGAGATATACTCATTGTATTGATGTGATTCAAGTTTCATTGGAAACTAGATTTATAGAGCTTGGCAACGGTAGGTCATACGTCTCATTCCGATGCATATAAATCAAGTTACAGCCTTCCAAAGTCAACCCAGCGTTTCAGAACGCGAACCAACGCCCAATGGTTTGTGCGTTTTTCTTCCTCAAGTTGCTGCTCGGCCAGCTGGTTTTCCATGGGGAGCTGGTCGTCCCCTGCTGTGAAAAAGGGCCTAATTTGTTATATTTGCAATTTCCTAATTTATTTTCCTAATGTATTTTTCCTACTCTAATTCTAGAAAATATATATAGGAAAGAGATTTATTAGGAAAAGTGGAGAATTACTAGTTTTTTGGCTGAAGCTTTCACGCATAATTGTAATTTTCTTCCTCTCTCTTTTTCTCTTCAACATTCAACATTCAAGGTTCATTATTCTTCCATTAATCCAAGTAAAAATTTCTTCCCTTCTTTCTTGTTATTATCATTAATCATGTTTCTTTTATTATCTCTTTGATTTGCTTAATTAATATGTGTGAGTAGTTTTCCAATTCTAGGGTTAAGTAAAACCCTAGTCATGATTAATGCTTAATTAATTCCTTTAAATTCCCAATCTAATTGTTAACTGTTCTTGCTTAATTGAATGTGCTTATGCCAATACTAGATTAGGGATAATTAGTATTGTTATGATTCCTTTGTCTCTATCACAATGGGAGTTGGGTTTTGACGGATTTGATTAATTCAACTAAGGACATGAAATTCTCCATGGGAATAGGTAGAATGGATTGTTAAGAAATTAGGGTGTCGTGTTTAATGTCTTTAATTTGTATGATTCCACGGGAGTAGGTTTGATTGCAAATTAGAGAACCCATAAATACTCGGGAGAGGTTTATGGTATTTTTAGGGCGTGCCTTTCTTCTTGAGCAATTAATTTGTTAAATTGGGGTAGGAATTAGTATTTGCATTGATTATGCTAGTGGTGATGCTTAACTCTAGGTGTTTTAATTATTGAATATGTCTTTAATTCTTATTAGATTGCATTAGTCAATTTAGCTAGTTTAGTTAATCAATTCTCTCAATCAGTATTTTTGGTTTATTTTTGATAGGTTCGCGACGACCTCATCAACCGTCCTCCTCGACTAGTGTTTAGCCTGCTTACTGCCCACCTCACTGGGTTGAACTTGTCTATTTATGTATGTAATCATGCTGTTTTTCATCTTCTTGTTGCTTGTATGTAATCATCTTGTTATGTGGTTGTCGTCTCATATCTGTAGTTATATTGCAAAGGTTATGCCCTTGCATTTGTTGTCTTTTAAAGCCTACTAAGGTCATGTATGGGCTGGTTTACAACACCATTTTGTCTCAATCGTGTTGTTCCTTTTGTAAGTTATAAAACTACTGTACTCATCCACCCCAGGATTTCTCTTAGGAGGATGACAGCTTATATATTTAAATAATATGTTCTCCTTTGTCTTAAAAAATCCAATATAAATTAAAAACACAAAAATTATGCTGACATTAAAATAAAATTAAAATTAAAATAAAAGATTGAATGTAAAGAGTGATGTTTGAGTTCATGTAAATTCTATATGTATATATACCTCGTAAATTGTAGTACTCTCTCCTTTTTTATTTACTTGCTACATATATCCAAAAGAATAATCTCTATTTATTTGATACATTTCCTCTTTTGAATTGTGGTCCCCATACAAACATTTATAACTATATCCTTACTTTTGTTATCTTCTTACTTATTTTATTCCTACTTTATTATTATTCTTGTCATCTTCTTCTTTAATTATTGTCTTGCATAAATTTGCGATCCGAAAGCCAATGCAGCAAGTAAATAAGACCCGAGGGTGTACTTTAATATGTATTACTACTCTGTACCTTGTAAAGAAAAGTATAACTAAGAATTGCAATAACTAATGCTTACTACATTTAACATTTTTTTTAATCATACACAACCAATTTTTTAGGAAAGTGGGCCCCTACTAGCCTTGGCCTTAAACCTTAGGCGATCGCACCCTGACCTAGGCTTAGGGTCGGCCCTGCTTGTTGCCTTCGCGAAACACATGAGGGAGAATCGCATCCCGATCGAACAAGTGAAGAAGAATTTACAATGATCAACTTGGTGTACAACTGTACGTAATCTCCACCATAAGCAGCTTCATTCATCGGAACTTGAACACAAGCAGAATTATCCATTTGAATAATCCGCCTTCTATATCATGCCTTTTTGCAAACTTCATGCTCATCTCTGCTGCCCTTAATTGGTTCAACATAAGAAAATTTCAATTAAGTATAAACATAAAAGGTAATAAGATCAAAGATGAAAATAATGAGTTATAATATTTATTCTATTAAAGTAGTAAATAAATAAATAAGTTATATCTTTTCTCTCTCAAACTCTAGTTTTCATCAATGGGTTTTTAAAATAAAACTAATTGTTACTCTGAAGTTGCCATGTGTTATCTTATTTTTGTCTTCTCTACCAATAACTTGCCATATTTTCTCGCTATTTTTAGGTAATATAGTTTCACATGAATTCAAATATTTTTCAGTTCCTAAGATAAAATAAAATATTATGGGATAATGGCATAATGCTATCAATTTTAGGTTGAATGTTTAATTATTATAGCAACACAAAAATTCAACAATAGTTACCAATATTGTAATTCCTAATATTATTAGTAGCTAATAAATAACTAGTGTAATATTACAAAGGGAAAGACAATCCATGCAACCAAGAACACATAACAATAGAGTTTGAAATATGAATATTACACTATGAGATATGAATATTATACTTTAAAAAATGAATATTACTATAATGTAAACTGCAGATCAATTTTGAGAGTGGGTGCGTGTGGGACACGCGCCCGAGAGTATATTGCGAAATATACTCCCCGGAGCACATATTAAATTGCCATGAGAATCGGTATGGAGATTTGGGCTTTGTTGGACTTAATGTTGGTTTGGTTAGGCTTGCCTTTTATTAGCATAACTAGTACAATTTGTATAGTGTATTCAGTCATTTTAATGACGGGATTTAGTGCACGTCTTAAAGAAAATTGACATTTTAGTGACCGGAATTAGTGTCCTTCGTAATAAATTGGCATTTTAATGACGGGTTTTAGTGTCCGTCATAAACATTTGGCATTTAATGACGGGATTTAGTGCCTGTCGTAAAAGTTTGGCATTTTAATGAATAATACCTGTCGTAAAAAACTAGCATTTTAATGACAAAATTTAGTGTCCGTCGTATATAGGTTGTCGTAAATGACTTAATTTCTAGTAATGATGTATAATCAACATTTCTAAGAAGCTATTTGATTTCCATTATATATATATATATATATATATATATAATTATAATAATAAATAAGAACTCCTTAAATCTTAATACTCTTTGCATAAAAAAAAAAAAGGACTCTTCACTTCATCTAAAAACCACAATTGTAGTCGATAAGTCCAAGAATGAAATCTGATCTCAACTCATACGACTAAAAATCTACAAATAATAGACGTTGATAGTTGGTAGAAGGAGCTGGGAAAGGAGAAAAACTTACACCCTTAGGCGTTGTTATTATTTACTAAAACTACTAAACCGATTTGAATTAATTAGAGTTGAGCTGAACTGAACTGAATGGTACTGAATTGATTGAAGTTGAACTGAACATGGATGAAATTTATTATTTATAAGAGAAAGATATTATGAACTAAATTGAACTGAACTGATTGGAGCTAGGGTTGCACACCGGTCCACGACCGCACCGGGCCGGGATCGGTTGGACCGAAAGACCGGGATCCCCGGTTTCCTTAGATCGTGGACCGGACTGGATCTGTTTTAGACCGGTTGGACCTCAATTTCTAGTTTTTGAAGTTTTTTTTTTTAATTTATTACTTACAAAAAAATATTATTTCACTCTTATATATATATACATATATATAGGGTGAGGATCCCATGAGAACCGTGAGATATTACTGAGTATAACATAAAATATAAGGATATATAAAGCATAAGTAAATTTAATATTTTAACTAAAAATGACCTGTATATATATTAAGCTTTTACATTAATATACTAAAAATATTAGCTTTTTCAAGGAATCTGGTCCGGACCTGAATTTTCCTATCTTAGGCCGTACTGGACCGGAAAACTAAAACCATCAATTTTCGTGGAACGAGAACCGGACCAGTCCGATCTAAATTCCGGTCCGGACTGGATTATGCACCCCCTAATTGGAGCTGAACTGAAATGAACTGATTGGAGCTGAACTGAACTAAAATTATGCTAAAATAAGTTCAGCTTAATTTTAGTTCAGTTCAGTTCAGCTCAATTCAATATATTTTAGTTCGGCTCTTTTGTTATTTTGCTAATCTATTTCTTCCTAATATTATTTGTTCATGTATATTATTTTATTCATAATATTAGCATTATTTTGTACTTCGCTTTATTTTGTTCATAATATTATTAGTGTGTTCATAATATATTTTTGAAACATTAATTATCATTTTTTTTTGTTTCACATATATTTTCTAGGTTATGATTTTCATGAAATAATATCATGAAACTACCATTCAAGAAATGAAAAAATATAAGTGAAAATCATTCACACAAATATGAAAATACCATAAATGGATTACCATTCACAAAAATATAAAACCACTACATATGATGTATAACTGATTTTTTTTTCCATAAAATATAAACTACCAATAAATAAATAGATTTTTGTTAGATAATTATTAGTGGGTTAATATCAAAATTATTACTATGTCATCACTCCATATCTAAAAATCATTAATATTACATAGTTTCCATAGTTAAATCATAGCTAAAAATCAATAATCATAGTAATCCATAAAAATTATAGTTAAAAATCAATAATCATAGTTAATCCATAGTTAAAATCACAGTTTAAAATCAAAAATGCATAAAAAACGCAGTTAAAAATCATTAATTGTTAATAATCATTAATCCATTAATATTCCAAAGTTAAAAAATATTAATCCATACTAAAAACTTTCAATTTAGTTTAGTTCATTTCAGATCCAATCAATTCAGTTCAGTACCGCTCCATTCAATTCAGTTCAGTAAATGTAAACAGACCCTTAGTAACCACATACACGTTAAATTTGGTTTCTTAATAATTTTTCCTAAGCCTTATATTTTGTTTATCATGTGTTATAAAATGTTCAGATTATAGATTGGTGGTCTAATTCACATGTTTCCCATAGAAAACAGTAGAACAATGAAAACGTGGATAGAAAAACTCTTTGTATGGTACCCCTTACAGGTTCTATTATGCAATTATTTCAATTGCGTGTTGCCCTTTTAAATTAAAATTAGAGTATATGTCATTACAAGAAAAAAGCTTATTTGCGATGAAATTTTTCCGACGGAACACAATCCCGTCGCAAAATGGGAAAATTTGCGACGGATTTAATTTCCATCACAAATTTGCGACGGATTATTATTCCGTCGTAAATTTGCAACGGATTTTTAACTTTTCCGAAGGAATTTTAAAAATAATTTGTTGCCCGTAATTTGCGACGGAAAATTCCGTCGCAAATTTGCGATGACATTGCTGTGACAGATTTTTAAATTTTCTGACGAATTTTCAAAATAATTTGTTGGCATTAATTTGCGACGGAATTTTCCGTCGCAAATTTTCAATTTCAGCAAAAACTCAAACCCCAAACCTTAAGTATATAAACACAAACCCCAAATCCTAACTAACCCAAACCCAAGCCCAAACCCAAAATTCCTTGCCTTACTTTTCTTTCTCTTCTCTTCTTCTTCCTCAATCGTCCCTTTGTCTTCTCTTTCTTTCTCACCTCACTCTTTCGTTCTCTTTCTTTCTCACCTCACTCTTTCTTTCTTCGTTCTCCTTCGCCTCTTTTTCTCCTCTCTCCTCCTTATTCTCTTTCTTTCTCCTCTGTGTTTCTCATAATCACCGCCAACCACCGTCGGTTGTTATGAAGGTCAAATTTAACCACGAAAATTGTAGATCTACAATTTTCGTGGTTAAATTTGACCTATTCTAACCAATTTTGAGAATTTTCGATGGGTGAAGGTATGTGTTTATGCTTTTTCTTTCATTTTTTTGTTATTTGCTTGGAATTAATTTGATTTCTTTGAGTTTTGTGGTTTTTTGGTTTGTGTTTTGGTGTTTTCGTTATTTGCTTGGAATTTTCGATGGGTGAAGGTATGTGTTTATGTTTTTTTTTTTTCATTTTTTCGTTATTTTCTTGGAATTAATTTGATTTCTTTGAGTTTTGTGTTTTTTCTGGTTTGTTGTGGGTTTGTTTGCGTTTTTCTAGTGTTGGGTGGTTGTAGGTTGTAGCGAGGTAGGTTTGGGGGCTGTGGCGAGGTCGGTTGTGGGGAAGTAGCGAGGTGGGTTGTGGGGTTGTGGGGAAATGGCGAGGTGGGGTTGTGAGGAAGTGGCGAGCTGAGGTAGGGTTGTGGGTTAATGTTTCGTGGGTTGTGGAAGGTGGTGGATGGGGTGGGGGTGGGGGTGGTGACAGGAGGTGGTGAGTGGCTATTGCTGTCTCACCACCCTTTTTTTTATTTTTTTGTTTTAGATTTCTGGCGGAATTTTCCATCGAAAATTACTGACGGAATTCCGGCCGTCGGAAGTTCCGTCGGAAATTCGACAACATGTTTTGTCGAGATTCTGTTGAATTTTCGTCGCAAATTCCGTCGGAAAAATTTTCCGATGGAAATTCCGTTGCTAATGCCCGTTTTTCCGACAACTAAAATTCCGACGACCTATTTCTGACGGAATTCCGTCGCAAAAGTCATTTGCGACGGAACTTACGCCTTTTGATACGGATTTTTTCCGTCGGAAATGACCCTTTTTTCGTATTGTGTGATACAACTATCGCACACCTATATAAAAAAACCAACAACTCTAACTAATACAGCTAGGGAAGTAAGGAACAATCCTCGGGGAAGTTATTAAATTCTATTAGTTCTAAAAATTGAAAACTGTGTAAAGGGCCTTGTTTTTTTACTAACTAACTAACTACAGAAAATAACAGGAAAATACGGGATTAGACTCAAATTACTAAAACCTAGGGCAATCAATTATAAGGTAAATTCTATTAGTCATTTGCCCCTACAAACTGATTACAAGGTAAGTAGATTATTAAGCATAAGTCTGTAATTTATTGATTTGAAAGGTTATTCAATATGTAATAGCTTAAAGAGCCACGATAATCTTCAAAACTTCAAACTCCATATGAGTTGCAATATCTTGGGTGACTTGAGTAACAAAACATAATTATTTAAATAAAACATAGAACACAATATGCATACCTTGAATACTTTAATTTGGAGTATGTCACAAGGATCCTTGGACACAAGGGCGACAAAAAAAAAAAAAAAAAGCAAATTAGCATATAAGACAATAAAAACAGACTACAATGTCAATGTAATTCTAACGTGAATTGTAATTCTGATTCTAATTGTACATCTCCGAATTCCTCACTTTCTAAAAGTTAACTTTAACCTGGCCTGTAAACAACAAGAACTTGAGCAAACGCCAAGCCACAACTAATGATGAAACTAGTTGCAGCGCTAAAGCTAAGGGTAAAGCAAAACCATTTTCTTCAAGCACACACAACATAAGTCTTTTACTACTAAATCAAAACCATTGAGTCAAACTTTTGTAACTTGGATCCATTAAGACCCTTATTCAGAACCAACTTTAAAAGTCAACAGTTTAGGAAACAAAACCAAACTAAAATAACTAAGTAATGTTCACTCTTGCAGATTCCCTTCATCCCATGCAAATGCTCAAAAGAAAACATGCACTTATTCTGCTTCAACAAATAAAACAAAAACAAAGCAAAACATGAAAATATATGTGTTAGCAAAAGCTGAGTATGTGCAAACCAACAAAAGCTGAACAACATGAGACACGAAAACAACCAAGACAAACAAATATGAACATAGACTCACACACTTAGCAATAGGGGTGTGCAAAAGTGGGTACCCGACTTTGCAGGTAGTGAATTTTAGTACCCAAGACCTACTTGGAAATTTTGGGAACCCGCATATCGGGTACCCGAAATGAGCGGGTTGGGTAAGCGGGTACTCGCGATTATATTTTCTTATTGTTTTTTCAAGCAAATTATAGTTGGATAAATTAAAATATTTACGTTCCTACTTCAAATTACAAACTTGTTCTTTTTTTAACAGGAGCGAAAGCAAAATGAATATGGAAAAAACACAAAATACATAGTACATCACTTCATAATAAAGAGACAATATAGTCCATCACCAAAACATGGAAAATAGTAATTTAGTAAAATGAAAAACAAAATAAAAAAATCAGAAAAGCAACAATATTAAGAGAGAGAAAAGAAAAAAAATAGAAAAATCTAAGCTACATAAAAAATGGAAAGCAAGAATTACAGCAAAGCTAAACAAAAAAATTAGAAAAAAAAAAGCTAAACCAAATAACAATAGTGAGAGGGAAAGAAAAATAATAAGACTCTGATAGTAAGNATTTTTTTGTTTTAGATTTCTGGCGGAATTTTCCATCGAAAATTACTGACGGAATTCCGGCCGTCGGAAGTTCCGTCGGAAATTCGACAACATGTTTTGTCGAGATTCTGTTGAATTTTCGTCGCAAATTCCGTCGGAAAAATTTTCCGATGGAAATTCCGTTGCTAATGCCCGTTTTTCCGACAACTAAAATTCCGACGACCTATTTCTGACGGAATTCCGTCGCAAAAGTCATTTGCGACGGAACTTACGCCTTTTGATACGGATTTTTTCCGTCGGAAATGACCCTTTTTTCGTATTGTGTGATACAACTATCGCACACCTATATAAAAAAACCAACAACTCTAACTAATACAGCTAGGGAAGTAAGGAACAATCCTCGGGGAAGTTATTAAATTCTATTAGTTCTAAAAATTGAAAACTGTGTAAAGGGCCTTGTTTTTTTACTAACTAACTAACTACAGAAAATAACAGGAAAATACGGGATTAGACTCAAATTACTAAAACCTAGGGCAATCAATTATAAGGTAAATTCTATTAGTCATTTGCCCCTACAAACTGATTACAAGGTAAGTAGATTATTAAGCATAAGTCTGTAATTTATTGATTTGAAAGGTTATTCAATATGTAATAGCTTAAAGAGCCACGATAATCTTCAAAACTTCAAACTCCATATGAGTTGCAATATCTTGGGTGACTTGAGTAACAAAACATAATTATTTAAATAAAACATAGAACACAATATGCATACCTTGAATACTTTAATTTGGAGTATGTCACAAGGATCCTTGGACACAAGGGCGACAAAAAAAAAAAAAAAAGCAAATTAGCATATAAAACAATAAAAACAGACTACAATGTCAATGTAATTCTAACGTGAATTGTAATTCTGATTCTAATTGTACATCTCCGAATTCCTCACTTTCTAAAAGTTAACTTTAACCTGGCCTGTAAACAACAAGAACTTGAGCAAACGCCAAGCCACAACTAATGATGAAACTAGTTGCAGCGCTAAAGCTAAGGGTAAAGCAAAACCATTTTCTTCAAGCACACACAACATAAGTCTTTTACTACTAAATCAAAACCATTGAGTCAAACTTTTGTAACTTGGATCCATTAAGACCCTTATTCAGAACCAACTTTAAAAGTCAACAGTTTAGGAAACAAAACCAAACTAAAATAACTAAGTAATGTTCACTCTTGCAGATTCCCTTCATCCCATGCAAATGCTCAAAAGAAAACATGCACTTATTCTGCTTCAACAAATAAAACAAAAACAAAGCAAAACATGAAAATATATGTGTTAGCAAAAGCTGAGTATGTGCAAACCAACAAAAGCTGAACAACATGAGACACGAAAACAACCAAGACAAACAAATATGAACATAGACTCACACACTTAGCAATAGGGGTGTGCAAAAGTGGGTACCCGACTTTGCAGGTAGTGAATTTTAGTACCCAAGACCTACTTGGAAATTTTGGGAACCCGCATATCGGGTACCCGAAATGAGCGGGTTGGGTAAGCGGGTACTCGCGATTATATTTTCTTATTGTTTTTTCAAGCAAATTATAGTTGGATAAATTAAAATATTTACGTTCCTACTTCAAATTACAAACTTGTTCTTTTTTTAACAGGAGCGAAAGCAAAATGAATATGGAAAAAACACAAAATACATAGTACATCACTTCATAATAAAGAGACAATATAGTCCATCACCAAAACATGGAAAATAGTAATTTAGTAAAATGAAAAACAAAATAAAAAAATCAGAAAAGCAACAATATTAAGAGAGAGAAAAGAAAAAAAATAGAAAAATCTAAGCTACATAAAAAATGGAAAGCAAGAATTACAGCAAAGCTAAACAAAAAAATTAGAAAAAAAAAAGCTAAACCAAATAACAATAGTGAGAGGGAAAGAAAAATAATAAGACTCTGATAGTAAGAGTGAGAAAGAAAGGCAGTGAGTTGTACGGAAAAAAAAAGCCCAATCTAAACTAAAAAAAATTTGGGAAAAATGAAAATATAAAAATTGAAGCGGGTATTGGGTACCCGGAACAAAAAAATTCGATACCTATACCGGGCCTGAAAATTTTCGGGTACTTGGTATGCGGGTACCCAGATTGTAAAAAATTGTTTTTAGCCCTGAAATTCCCCGTTTTTAAGGATCGGGTAGTGCGAGTATCGGGCCGGGTTTTCTTGTGTTGGAGTATATAGTAGTGAAGTATAGATGGTGAGTATGGTTGAGTATAATACTCTATACTTATGCTTCAAAGAAAAAGACCACAATTTTCCTTGTTTCACTTTGTCCGACAAAGTGAAAAGCTTTTTCATTGGTTAGAACAATATATCAATATTTACTTTAAGGATTTGTTAGAACATCATAGTGGAGGGACTTGGGGAACACACGCGCACGCATGTCGGGCTCGGGCTTGGGCGAGTGGCGCGTCGCGTTCGCGGGTGTGGGTGTGGGTGTGGCGAGGTGTATTGTAACCGTTGATAATTGGTGATCCTTGCCTTATTTTAAGCCTTCAATTAAGTCCACCATTTGATCGACCGATTTAATTCTTGTTTAAGTTAAGATTTTGATTTTGAAGAAGAAATGAGAAATAAAGTAGAGAGCATACTTACTCATGAGTAGAGCAAGAGAGAGAAGAAATTAGAGTTTAGGGTTAAAGAATGAGGTTTTGATAGTTTTTGGCCCAAAAATAAGCTGGACACGGCCCAATACACAGGACACGGCCCGTACCCAAACCGTACCCGTACCCAACAATTCAAGAAGAAATTAGAGTTTAGGGTTAAAGAATGAGGTTTTGATAGTTTTTGGCCCAAAAATAACCTGGACACGGCCCAATACACAGGACACGACCCGTACCCAGCCGTACCCAAACCGTACCCATACCCAAAAATTCAAAAAAAACCCAAGACACGGATTTGAGCGTGTCGACACTCCAATACCCGTGTCCCAGCCGTACCCGTACCCGGTATGCGATACGTACCTAAAATGGCGTGTCCATGCATACTTGTTTGTCTTCCTCTTCAAGCCACTTTGCACTATAAAAGACCTCGCATTCTGATCTTCAGACACACGAAAAATTTCACATTCCCAGTCTTTCTTTCTCAAACACTAAACACAATTCTTGGGCATTGTTTGATCAAGTTCTCAGTCTACTCTTTTGCGGTACACCATTAGTGTTGACTTCATGTAACCCTGGGGGTCGATTGCCAAGAGGCCGTGTGTACGACTGCGGGGCAAATTCGACTTTAGGGCAGTGATCTTGGTCACGCCATGACACATCCAGATAAGTTTGTTCTATAATACTAGTCATAACTCTTACATCTTGCACATCCCTACTTAGCAACATCAAACTCTTAAAACACTTGCTCTTTATCTTGCTTGCTGACTGACTTGACTTGAACTTTACTTGCTCATTAAATTTTATTGAGAACTTTCTTTGCTTAAAGGATATGGGAAACATGAACGGGTCGCACCTGGAAATTCGACCACAAATAAAGTAGATCAGTGTTGCCAAACAATCCGCTCTAACTGAAAGTTTGCAAGACTTCAAAAAACGGTACATGGTCTCCATCCACCCTATGTCCAAAACTTAACTCTTAGGAATTCCTTGACTAAACAATGAAGTATCGTCACACCCCATTATGGAACACAACGTTAAGGCAATATGCTTTCCTCGTATTGTAAACTCATTTGGCCAGAATGAGGACTCATGTTCCTTTAAGAATAAATAGATACTTGATTTGCTTTCAACTTGTCTTGAAGTTGTTTTATACTTGTACTTGACTTATAAATATTAACATTGACTTATAACTTGACTTACATAGTCAAACATAGCTCAAAACACACTCAAACTTTGCATAACTAGCCAAACTTACACACAACCTTAAGCAAATGAAACATGTGATTTTAGACTCTTAAAATTTACTTTAAAGCATGACTTCACTTCTGTCTAGAACTTAGAACATGACTCATTTTACTTTAAACAATTTAAACAAAAACACTAAAAACCTTCGGAACCATGAATTATAAGCATGGAGACAACTTATTAACAAACCAACACTTATAAACAAATCATAACACTTTTAGTAACCCTCTCAATATAGTGACATTGAGAACATTTTTGAAAGTGAATTTTCGTAATTCCTTCAATTCATTAAAGTGATCTAATTAATAATCAATTAAAGAAAAAAAATGTTATTTGGTAATAAATCATTTAGTTTTCAAAAACCTTTACAGTATTTATGATCTTTAGAAATAATTTTTTATTAACTATTTAAGGTCTAGGTGGATTTTAACTCAAAAATCGCCATATAGGCGATAAACTATTTAATTAATTGAAAAATACATAATCAATTCCTTTGGTCGTTATACCATTTTTTGAAAACCTTTTTATACCTGTTTAGTCCATAATTGTCGAGTTGGTTTGATTTTAAAATTCTTATGTGGATCTATTTAAAAAAAAAAAAAAAAACGACAATTCAGGTCAAAATCGATTACAATTTCAATAAATTCTTTTTAAAATCCTTTTTGGCACGAAACCAACTCTAATAACCCATATTTTATATGAGGAATACAGTAAAGATATTCTCGTTGTTAGCTTCAAAGATTAAGTCCACTGAAATAATTTATTTTGGTAAAAACCGCAAAACCGCAAATTTACTAATTAATTTTTACGGCATTCTTAAACACTAAACACATCTAAAATTATGGAGAAATTTACATAGAATCATAGATACTATAATAAGTCCAAAAATAAATATACAAGCATTAGAAAAATCATTACACTTATCATATAATTCAAATATCGTAAACCCGATTTTTCATACATTTCCATAAAAATTCAAGAAAGGGAATCATGATCCTTTTCTCGACTCATAATTTTTACACACAATAGTAGGAATTAAACCTAAAAATTTGATTCCATTAGAATTTTGGTAGCATGCACATACATCGTTCGCAAAATTGTTAAACCCATAGAACAATCATTCTATGAAATCTCCTCCTTGCATAAAAAATACGAAACCAACATTATAAATTCATCATCCAACACTTAACAATTAGACCAACATAAAACTTAGTCTTTTAAACTGATTCGCAAAATCCGCAATTAAACCGCTAAACTGAATTTATTAGTAAAAATTATAAAATAAATTTATGAAAAATATTTTATACTTTTATAAACTCTTACATTAGAACATCATAAAATCAAAATCATGAATTTTAGAAATTTTTATGAAGCAAAACAAAATTTTTTTTGTTCTTTTATGAAAAAATGAGGCCACTTTTGGGCACGTTTTCGGGGGCTTAGGGATCGGAGAACTTGGGTGGCGAAGGGTGGTATTTGATGGTAGAGGGCCACACGCGAGCTGGTTACGTGGGTGGTGGTAGTGCGTGATTTGGTGGTATGTGGTGGCGGTGGTGGAGGCTCAAAGTAGCTTCCACAAAACCGAAAAAACCTAGAGAAGAAAGAGAGAAAAAAGTTTTGGGTTTAATTTTTTTGATTTCTGTGAGGTCCTTGCAATGTGAACTTGAGAGGGAAAATTGAGCTATTTATAGGTGTGGAGGACTCCAAAATTTCGGCCATCCGAGGGGAGGAAAGTGATCCAATCGGTACAAAAGATAAGATAAAATTTTGGTATTTAGGATAAATATTGGGTAGTTAATAATATATTTAAAAATTGAAAAATATATATTTTTGCTGACAAAATATTTATAAATTATTTAATTTAATTAAATCATAAAAATATTTTATGCCATGAAAACAATTGGGCCTAGCCCTTATTTTTGAAAATCCATGATTTTTGTACCCTTGTGTTTATTAAAATTTTAAGGTGTACCCACATTTTTTAAATATTATCAAACATACCCATAAATTTTCAAAAAGTAATCATATATGACCTCTATGTTAGACTTCGTCAACCCCTTCCGTTAGTCATTAACAACCATCAATTCTTTAACCTCAAAAATGTTACCTATTCCCTAGAAAAAAGACCAATTACCATCATCATTGCTGCCACAACTACCACCACTGTAACACCCTGGTTTTCTCCTTCCTAAAACTACTAACATTTCCGGAAAACATTTATAAAATAATCGANCATTAGCCATTATCGCCACCTCCACACAACGGAAACAACTACTTGATGACTATTACTTACCCATTCAAAAACACCTAGCCACTCTACCACTCTTACCTAGTCCTCACTGAAGTCAAACCCTAAACCCAAAAAATCCAAAATCAAAGCAGCAAATTCCAAAAGTAAAATTGAAAATCGCAACACCAAAATCCAAAATCGAAGTTGTAATGCCCAAAATCGCAACCCCAATATACAAAATTGAATCCGGAATTGAATATGAAACACCTAAATCCAAAATGTTAACGATGGTGGTTATCAATTTGATGTTTGGTTGATTGTGATGGTAAGCGAAAATGACTTTGTGATGGTGGTGAGGAGGTAAATGTATTGATGACAAGTGAATTTTTTTTTAAAATGACAAAGGAAATGAATGAGGTTGGTGGTGGTATCTTAGGTGTGCAAGAGTTTTATAGTGGAGAAATGATATTATTGGAGTTGATGAATGTGGAGGTGGTGGTTCCTTGGTGAGAGTGAGGTGGGGCGGCTTTGAGAGAAGATTAAAAGTTTATATGAGTTTTATGATATATATTAAAAAAAGAATCAAAAGATAAATAGAGTTTAACTCTAACTTTTCACAACTTTACATTTGAGATTTGTGTTTGGTTATTGCTCAATCTTTTTTTATGATTTTGTGGCCGGGTATGTTTGAGAATTTTTGAAAAATGTGTGTACACCTTAGAATTTTAAAAAATTACATGGGTACACCTTAGAATAACCCCAAGTATAATGTATGCATAACATAACAGTATAACACTATCATTTTAGCTCAAAAATTGCAAAAAAAAGCTGTTTTTTTATAAATCATTATTTGCTGCGGTTTTCTAGGAGAGGATTGAGTTATTTGCTGCAGTTCTTTAAAAAAAACCTTAGCAAATAACTGAATTCCCTTAGAAAAGTAGACTATTTCCTGCGGTTTCTAAACAACAGCAGCAAATAACAACTCTTTTTGCTGCGATCCAACTGCAGCAAGTAATCGAGCTACTTATTTCTGCTACTCCAAGTGATACGATCAAAAACTACAGAAAAAACCCTGGTTTTAACCGCAGCAAAAGTCTTTTTTTGTACTAGTGACAGATAGAAAGTTTTTAAGCGTTAAAGGATTCAAGCCATCTTTATGGGATAGCATATTTGGACTTGGTAATAGCGCGTAATTTTGGTGAGAAAGTGGGAGATTGTTGAAACCTATATGACCATGGTAAAAATGCTTAAAGGAGAGAGTAAGGAAGTCTACTTGTTCAAGAGAAGAGTGCTTTCAAAAATAAACTCGATTGTTTTTTCAAGTTCTTTTTGGAGCGGCTCGACGACGAATAGGTCAATCTATTTGAAAAAGGCTCCACATTAAAAGAAAGTAGGTTGACTAGGGGTTTAGGACTTTTAGATGTTAAAAACCTGAATAAAGATCGTAACAACCTAGTATCAAGGTTGTTCAGGGGAAAAAGGTGGCCGCACACATATCTCTTTTGTCTCTAAGAATAAAAGAAGTAGGTGTACGTCCTTGGCAGAAAGAAGCCTTTGTCAAAAAATGCTAACGTTATATAACCAAATACTAGTTATAGGGTTGGGAATAGGCAACAAGTCAAAACACTCGAGGACACTAGAATACGTGATGGCATCCCAACCCTTATTGTCTCAGGCTTTGTTTCTAATAATGTGTGGAATAATGTGCAAAAGGTTTGGAATTAGTTTAGCTAGAAAACTGCACAAAATCTTCTCGGGTCATCTTCAAAAAATGGTGAGTATACACTCAAACCTGGGTATCCGTATGCAAAGGGTGGACACAATGTAGTTAGTGATGATATTTTCTTCTTACAATGCTTTCTTATGGCTCCTATGTCCAAAAGATGGCGTTGGTTTTGTTGAAGGATCATACACAATGCTTTACCTTTGAGAAATAACGTAAGGAGGAAAATTTGCTTAGTTTTTTTTTTTTTTTATGAGTCTGAAACAACTGCCATCTTTTAATTTATAAGAATTTGGAAGGCTAGTGAAATTAGCATCATTATAGAATCCAATACTCATATTGATGTACGGGCATGGTTCAAAATATGTTTCGCTACGCTTTTCCAATTCGAGTAAGTCGAGCACAATTAGGCAAAGTTAATATCTATTCTTTGGGCGATTTGGCTCCATAGAAGTGATAATATCTTTAGGTATGGTAAAATTAGTCCACATATTATCCTTGACATGTCCCATGAGGAATTTAAGCGTTGAAACGAGGCTTTCAATAAATTTTGCCAGAGAAAAAGCCTCCATATGTTAATAGGTCTTATTAGTAACTTTTTTTCTACAAACACTTATTAGTAACAATTTTTTACGAATGTACTAATACAACTCCTATTAGTAATGCCGCGATAGTAATAGCTTAACGAAGTTGCTAATAGACTAATGATCGAGGGTAACAATCCTGCAACTTGGGGATCACATCCAATTTCAATTGGAAAATTACTAGTTGTTGATGGTGCACGGAAAAAGAATCCTTTGAAAGAAAGATCTTCACTAGCGTTTGGATGGATTCTCGAAGAAGATGGAGCCACCATACACCACGATTCTTAGGGTTTATACTAGTTCACCTATGCATACGGAGTGTCATGCAATGCTCATTGCTCAATGGTATCGAAGGTGCAAGTAGCATTTGGACCAACTTAATTGTCCTCACTGGTGGGATGCTACTATATAGTTGAAGATATGTTTTCTTTACTCAAGTCTTAGTTTTGTTAATGTTCTAAATTGTAGTAGAGTAATTAAGTGTCCGAAAGGATGTGTGTCTAAGATAAAGCTCATTTTTCCTTTATTCATGTAAGAAGTAAGAAATAAGACTACAAATGAAAAGTAAAAGTTAGCCCTTTTATTCCATTGCGACGCTACTGTTACAAAAAAAATTAGGGGACATTTTGGTGATGAAGGGGAATGGGAAAGGTAGTAATAAAGGAAAAGGAGAGAAAAAGAAAGCAACTCCCCCATTTTCACTAAGTTGTTATTTTCCACCACCATTATTTTCCACCTGCATCGATTTTTTTCCCACAGTCCCATGGCAGTCAGCCGTTATTCCGGCCGCCGCCACAACCACATCGCACCCCCTCTTCCTACCGCCGCAATCTCTAAGTAGCATCTATGTTGATTCTAAGGTTTTGAAGGTTAAATTTAAACTTTAAAAATCTAGATCTTTAGTTTTCATGTGTGAAATTGACCATCTAAAAACATAATTCATGGTATAAAAAAGGGTCTTCCCGGTTTCTCACAGTGAGATGCTTAATAAGCATCTCACATGTCAAAATTGTAAATAAATGCAACTATATACACATAATATACATATACAATTACAAAAGACATACATGTAGAGATACAAAAACCCACCACCCCATCTTACCAACCACCACCACCACCCACCTTCACGGCTACCCCCCTCGCCCCCCC
>PYUH01000358.1:175587-227957 GCA_016808085.1 Suaeda aralocaspica | reverse complement strand
CCTACCGCACCTACCTGCACGGCTACACTCCACAGCCTTTTGCACACCGCCGCTCAAACTCTTTCGCACACCACCCCCCTCCCCCCATAACCACCTATCCAATCGATTTTGATTTCGAAATACGACTACAAAACCCAAATCTACAACAATTAGGATTTCGATTGGGGTTCGCTTTGGGTTTCGATTTTGTGTCAAATGGGTGTTCAAGTTCCTACGTATGGGTTTCGGGCGTTGCGGTTTGGGGTGGATGTCGTCGTGGGTTTGGGGTTTTGGTGGGTTGTGGTCATGAAATTGAGGTTGGATTTTGATTGTGGTTGTGGTTCATGGGTTGTGGGTATATGGCAGGTGGTGGTGGACCGACAGTTGTGTGTAGAAGGAGTTTAGGTGGGTGGTGGTGATGGTAGTGTTGTGGTGGTGGATTGGTGGTTGGTGAAAGTCTATATTTGAATAAGTATATTATTTATATTTGTACAGGTATTTAGATATGTGTATGTATTGCTACTGTTTCAATACAATATGAAATGACAAATAAGTCATTGTGAGATATTTAGTTTCACATCTCACAGTGAGATATTAGTAATTTCTTATAAGAAAGGCAATTCTATTTGTTTGAAGACCCTAATTATTTGTGGCAATTATGGTGGTGGTTTTGTGGGGGTTACGCGAGCGGCTAAGGGAATTGCAGGGTAGCTACGTTGTGGGTGGTTTTTGGTGGGCGGGGCTAATTTTCGATGGGGTTGTGAGTGGTTTTGGGTGGATAGGGATGTGTTAGGATGGAGTTGTGGATGGCTTAGGATGGAGTTGTGGGTGGTTTCGACTAGGGTTGTTAGTGGTTTCAAGCGGGTGGGGCTAGTTTGGGGTGGGATTATGGATTTGTGGGTAGTTTCGAGTTGGTGGAGCTGGTCTTGGGTAGGGTTGTGACAGTTAGGTGGGGTGGCGCCGTGGCGGTAGGCTGATGGGTGAAAGGTGGGGTCAGGGTGGTTCGTAGAAAGGGGAGGGGTGGTTGGGCTATGGGAAAGTTAGGTGGTGGTTTGGTGGAGGTTAGGGTTAGGATATAGTGGTGGTATGTTAGGAGAGAAAAGGAATGGTAAAGATGGAGGGAATGAAAGTGTTAGAATGGAGAAATAAAGAATGGAAAAAATTGAAAAATAGCTAAACAAACATCATTAAAGGGAATGGGACAAGTGATTCCTGTTCCCGTACTTAAAAGAGAACTGACAAATGATAACATAATAGAGTAGAATGATACCCACATTTAATCCTTGCTGAAAATTAATATTTCTACTTCAATTCTAATGAAAACATTTGGCTATACCATTGTACAACAATAATACACAATACAACTATCGTAAAAAAAACAAAAAAAAACAAAAGAGCCTTTATGTTTGTAACCTCAATTAAAACAATTACAGGGAAAAAAAGCCGAAAAAATGCTATAGAATTCTACCATTTGACACTGCATAATTTACAGCTTGACTACCTGAGCCATCTTTAGTTCAGGGTACAGCAATTTCACTAACGTCCGCGACTAAATGGTGGCCTACGACTTGACCCTCGATCAAAGGCTGCATAACGATTTCCCCCATGTTGGGAACCACGACCGTATCCTCTACCTGCATTATGCGATTGTGGCCGTCCACCCCACTGATTATAACCACCGACTCCATAACTTTGACTATGTGAATGATGGTACGGCACAGGTACAACAGGAGCTTGAGGCACAACAGGAGGGTATGGAACCATGCTTTGATGAGGTCCAGGTGGATAATATCCCTGGACAGGAGGGGCGGCAACATTACTTCTTTGATTATGAGATGTGGGCCTTCCATACTGGTGCTGGGGCCGATTCTGATGGATCGGTGCCACAACAGGAGACCGATGTTGTCCAGGAGCCGGTGAATAGCCCGTGGCATAATAACCATAATCATCAGGTGTATAAGGGGGAACAGAAGTGGTCGCATAAGCTGAAGATCTGGTATATCCATTCTGATCTGCCCTCACCTGTAAGCTATTAATCACCAGCCGATGTGCTGCATCTCCAAGCTGACGACCTGAAATGCTTCCTGGAGGATTTGGCCTGGACAAAGTGCACAAATACAGAAATATGAAGGCTATATCTTACATCACGGTAGAGAAAAATTAACCAGCATGACTAGAATATAAGGCTGAAAATTTTACCTTTCGTTGATCATACGCTGCCCTCCCCGTCCTCCCCTCCCTCCATGTTCAGAATGTCGCCCTCCATTGTTCGAATGTCTTCTTCCATTATCCATGTGTCTTCTTCCATTATCCTCATGCCATAAGACAGGTTCTTTCAAATCACCCATGGAGACAATCTGCCATAAAATAAATGTGAGAAAATATGCAAACAGGGAATTGCAAACCGATAATTGTGCAGTATATTCCAAAGATAAGCTAACTGGTACTTGGGCGAGGGCAGTGCAAAAGAAAATAGTAGGCTTCTATCCGTAAGTGGCGAAATTGGTTATATATTGAACTCTACGATGGGCAGCTACAATAAAGGAATGAATACAAGGAAAAAGGGATGCTATGTCCAATTATACGCCAGCAAAATACTTAATTTAGCCCACATTTCATCCTAAACTTCCTAGTTATCTGTTCATTCTTTCACTCTTTCCCACCAGTATCATTGTCAGGTTTTTTTTTTTTTCGCATTTTATGGGTCAGACAATGGCCCCATTTTTAGCATCATATGGGGTTAGACAATGGCCCCAGGGCCAATCGTCAAGATTAGACATTTAGACAATCAGCCCAAGGGCCGATTTGTTGACAGTGGTGGTATTTGGGAGAAGAGTTGGAAAAAGGGTTGAGTAACGAGAAGAGTGGAATGGGGTGGGGAGGGTTAAAATAGGAAAAGCGAGTAAATATGTCGGCTACATAAGTGTAAAAATCAAGATTGCCCGGTTGCCCCCACAACAAATCAAGACTATCAAATTAAGGGTTACAACAGAATGACAGATTCTACCTAACTCATTAATACACGAGACAGACTAGACATTTGCAATTAGGAACCAAAACCTAATGAAACCAGGTTCAGTTGGTAGTGTTTTGAAGGAGCAAAAGATCCTCACCCCCTTCATATTGACCTTGGTTTGGATTAATACCCCATCCTCTTTTTCAACTTCAATCAAAGGCATTAATTTTCACTAGAACCAAATTATTGCCATTACTTCAATCCAAAATCCAAAAGCCATGGGTTTATAAAGGTGGCATTTCCTGGTATGCACGATGTCTCAGATATGGACATGGATATTAATATGCAATAAGTTCTAAGCTCATCCCAGACATAAGAGGAAATTGAAAAAAAAAAAAAAAGCAAACACTTATGCTGTTCAAAATACAAGAAATTACTAAATGGGGGCAAAAAAGCTGTTTTACATAAGCATACAAGGTGCCAAGGGAAGAGCGAGTCTACATAAAAACTCAAAGTTCGATTCAAATTCGACCCAACTTTTTAGGATATTCGATCCAAAAAATAAAATGCGGATAGTATATTCTCATCTGAAAAGGCGCTTATCAGGTACCAATGCAAATATTGATTTAAGAATTTCGGATATCTGAATATTTAAAACTTTCGGGATATCAAATTATGTTATTCGGATATTCTACTAATTTCGGGAAATTTTCAGATATTTTGATACTTGTATCCAACATATATAGGATAAAAAATTATTTTTATGCGTAAAAACTAATTTAAACATAGACTTAAAAAAAAATGTCACATTATTATATATTCAGAACATCAGATCAAAAACGGTATCCAAAATCCTTGCTAATAGAGACAACCAAAAATGAAACGAAGGTAAGAACTAGAATTGCTCCCTCGGTTTTTATTTACTTGCTACATAGCCTCTCAGATCGAATATTTATGCAAGACAATGAATGTATGGGGACCACTACTTTATGGAGTGATTGAGAGAAAAAGTGGGATATTAAAGAAGAAGATGACAAAAACAAGGGTAAAGTAGGAAGAATATTGGTAAGAAGGATAAAGTTGTAAATGTTTGTGTGGGGACCATAATCCAAAAAAAGATATGTAGATGTAATTTGAGATTTCCCTTTTGGGTATATGTAGCAAGTAAAAAAAAAACTGAGGGAGTATTCAACAAACAGTTTTACTTGGCATCCGGTAAAAATTAATTCTTAGATTGTGTTTGGAAACTTGATTAATGTTAAAATATAGGGAAAAGCACAACTATGAAAATGTGTAGAAAAGCAAAACTATGTAAACTACTAGTTTTCACTTGTTTGATGGTTTAATGAGCAAAACGAATGAAAATTAAGTTGTTTTACCTAGCTTTTCATTGATTAATTGATTTAATGAAGCAAATCTCAATGAAAAGGTTTAATTTAGACTTCCTTAGTTTTTCAAAAAAATTTCATCAATTTTGAAGGTAAATTTGTACAAAACAGAATGATACAATAATAACTATAGAGATTTCCACACATTTTCACACATTTATATTTCCATTATTTATACTGCCATCAAACAAAAATGACAAAATTAACGATTTTATACATTTTCATACTTATGCTTACTATTCCTCATTGATGCTAAGTAATCAAGCACACGTTAAAGTCCATCTCCAAGCAAAACATTAATTTGCTACTTATATCTTTACTGGCCACATTTTTTAACTTGTGGTCCCCATATACTACTATAATTTTATAACTATATCCATATTGTCATCTTGCTAACTATTTTACCCTCATTTTTGCCATCTTCCCAATTATTACCCCAACTTTTTTCCAAATCATTCTATGAAGTGGAAGTCCCCACATGTGATATTCCCATTTGTTAATGTAGCAAGTAAAAAAGAAATAATAGAGACTGTAGGAGTATTAGATTTAAAGCCCCCCTAAGCCCACAACACTGGTAGCCAGTTTGGTAATTGTTAATATACGGCTGTAATGGGAATGAGTTTAACTATAATATAGAGCCCATGATATGCAAGCTCATTCCCAAACTTATGTTTTCTTAATTTTTTTCACTGCCATCAATTACCCACTTGAGAAGTGGCGGAATTGGGTGGGAAGCAAAATTTATGGAACAAACAAATAAATAAATAATAAATAAATAAATAAAACAGTTTGGAGTGAACATGCAACAACATGGGGAACAGACAATAGAATTTCCTCATAAACCTGCATAAAAATTCGTGTTACCATCATTTACGATCACCTAACAAACGAACTGTCAACGCTTTTCCCACTCCCCAAGGTGAGATAAAGCAATCTACTTATCCACAGATCTGCAACTATTCATATGGAATATAGGTAGCTTTAATATATATAACTATATGAGCAGAGCAAGTTACAAAGGTTGAAAATGGACAAAAGATTTTCCTCACAACGTTGCATACAAATTCATTCCCATTACCATAATTAATGGTCACCAACTAAAAGGGCTGTCCAAGGCATTTCCCACCCCAAAAGGTGAGATAGAAGAATCCACATTGTAAATCTACAAGTCTACAAATTATACAGATGGAATAAAGGTAGACTTAACATATAAGCAGAGCAAGTAATAATAAAGCATGGTCTACCTTAGTTGGAAATTTCACCCCCGGAGGTGGCCGTGATATGTGTTTGTGGTAATCTGGGAGTTTATATATTGCACATCTGCCCAGAAAAAATGCAAAATGATTGTTAAGGACAACAGTGTACTATAGATGACTGCAAGTTTACTAAACCAAAACAGACCTTAACTTACATGACTTGATTGTCTACTATATCTTCCATTCCATCAACTGGGGACCTAAAAATAGGAGGGCAAGGGTCTCCAGCACAAAGGCAAATGTAACCATTCATCCCTCCACTGCAAGTAGACCTAAATAACATCAGAAAATGTGCAGAACGGTCTCAAAACTCACTAGTAGCACAAACACAATTAATACAATTAAATTAGACAGCAGGGAAACAGCACAGGGCATGGATCAAAATGTTTTAAGCTTGAACACTGCTCTAACACGAATTGAAGCCACCAGATATCCCCATTGCCAAAGAAGAAAATAATCACTTATCTACCAAGTCCAATGTCCTGCTGAATAAATGCTGAATGACACTAAAAAATGGACAGCTTGATACATCACCAAACCCAAGACAACAATAAGCTTAAGAGGTATAGTAGGGAATTGCGGAAATAAAGAACAGTTCCGTTTCACCACATCTGAGTATTTTTCCTGGAAATGTAACCAAAAGTCCTGAACTAGCATAAGGGTTGGATACACATATTTGTTGCCAGCTTGGATAGTTCAAAATTTCCCTGGAATTTCTACATATTTCAAGACCACAACCATATCCAACAAGGATACTAAACACTTAAACAAGTAGATTCGTTAAGAAATAATGTTTTGCCATGACCAGGTTATAAAGCGAAAGATTATAGGAGTCACATGACAGATCAGATATGGTTAACATGGGCTAATCATTCACGTCGCACATCAGACAAATAATTGCTGCACAAATGTTGACACTTGACATGGGTCACTAAGCATGTTGCACATCCAACAATTGCTAGCAGGCAAAGTTTCTTGGACAGATAATATTGTGTCACACAATATAACTAACACATTACTTTTTCTTTCTTTCTTTTTTTAAGCAGGCAGCAACAATAGAGGTTGGAAGACACCCCAAGACAGTTACGTAGTAATTACAATTGCTCAAGCCACAATTACCTATACACTGTATCTATAACTAAAACATTTCTGCACACCATATATATTATATATGCTTGAGGGGAGTCAACAGGATATGCAAAAGAAAATAAGACTGAAAATATAACGATCTATAATTGTGGACCAAAACACAGAAGGGCAAAAAGATAAGAAAACCAGGCACAAAAGAACACCAATACCACCTCATTTTTTAACAGCGACAATAACCTTTCACATACCTAGCCTTGGGATCAAGTTTTTCTCTGACTTTCAATTTTTCTGTGTCATTCATTTGTTTGCAACGATCATCAAGAGAAAATATATAAGGAGACAATGGATGAGATACCGCCACAAACAACATGTCAAACATGGTACTATTCCTTCTCCTTTCTTCTGCCTAGATAACACAGCAAATGATCATAGAGAATACAAGTGTCATGAAGACCAAAAGTTCTTCAGGTAATAAAGTAAATAAAAGTAACACTGGTATACATACTGTTAATGTATGTTCCACTTTTGCAATCTCAGTCAGAAGCCGTTTTTCATCAATAAAAGGTAACTTAGCAATGCCCTGCGCCAAACCCATACAAAGTCAAATTATAAAGTCACATTTACATAAGCTACGTAATAAAAAATATAAAAAAGCCAAGGTGAGAAGGGAAACCTGCCAGGCAAAACGCTTCCCGTTCATGTCCACTTCAAAATCTGGAAGAGCATAGCCAAACAATATCATGTAAAGTAGAATAAAATATACTGCTACGCAGCTGTTTAGCATCAGTATATCGATTATTCTTTCTACATAAAATGCATTTTAACATTCATCTACAAGTCATAATCCAAACATCTATTAAATTGATAAAAACTGAGAGGGGCACCACCAAGATAACAATACAAACAGCACATACAAAATTGCACCAAACACTTGAGAATCACAGCTAATAATTTTTTTAACATTATTGAAACTACTGTATCCACGCAGATATGCATACCTTCTGGGTAAAAATCAATAATCGGAGAGTTAGGATCAAACATCAACTTCCTGTACTTCTCCGGAAGTGCATGAGAACTGAAAGTGATCGTCGTTAGATCCATATTCCCCAGAAGCTAGGAAAGGTAGAGTAAATAAATAACATTTAAAAAAAAAGAAAGAAACAACTAAAACCTTGCAGCTGGGAAAACTCCCATTAGTTGATCAAATGGCTTAAAAGGAGTGCCTAGGTCAAACTCTATATCTAAGTTCTCAACATCCTTGATATCGGAAGCAAAAGGAGCGTAATGATACGGGTAGAACCTGGAGAAAATAAAGAAGGAATAATTAATAAAAAACAGCTGCAACAATAACAAACTTGGTGCTAAGGCTGCTACCATTACATTTATAATAAAAATAAAATGAAAATAAAAAAAAAAACTTTCCATATAAAGCACCAAGTTCACGCACAAGAAAGATGCAGCCATCATGAAATATGACAGACATTCCAAATGATCCTCTCACCAACCCCATATTTGACAAGTTAAGGTATATAAAAAAAAATTTAAATAGAAATAAAAAGGTTTCCAGTGATGTTTGGTCAGTTTATTAAGAATAGGAGGCCCCAACATGTTCTAGATCAAGAAACAAACAGCAGGAAATAAAAAATCGGAAAAAAAAGGCTCACCACTGCCATGAGCAAACACCTTCATAATAATAATGCATAACCCAGCACAAGCCTTCGGTGTACTTCAAAACCTGGACATGAAACATAATCTTGTAATATATCTAAATGAAAGCAGAAAGACAACGCTAGCAATGCAAACACTTCCAAATAGCACAATGTCACAAACTTTCTATTCACAATGTCAGGTTTGTTGGATAAGATTGGTCCTGATAAAATGGTACCATTGTTATTGAAATGGTACATATGTAATGCCAACAGACATACAAAATGGGCATTACAGCGTAAGTCCTTTCTTGTTACTTTTGCAGTAGTTTTTCACTTCTACATGTTTTTCATACAAATATGTATTTTTGGCCAGCTTTCTAATTTTCTCTTGTGGAACAGGATAGCAAATATACAAGCCTTAATCCAACCCGTTGCTACTTAGGATGACACTTTTCTCGCCTTTGCTGGTTATCGCCACGACTAAAACCCTCATCGCTGCCTTGAATTTCATCATCTCCTAACAGTCTACTGCCACCAGGGTTTCATAGTTCTGTCTAAACCGCCAAATTCTACCTTCAAGCCTAGTAATAGTAGCAGCCAGCGTTTCTTCTTGTCTCTTTCTCTCCCCCTTCATAATAGCAGGCCTCCGTGGCACACTAATCCATGACCACTCGACTTATAGCCTCCTCTTGTGTACACAACTTTCTCTCAGTGGCAGCAAGTTTGGCCTTCAAGCCTTCCATCGCCTCATCCAACGTGTCCAGAAGCTGTGTATTAGAGCTCACCATGTTCCTTGAACAAAACAATAAATGATTCTGCATGTTCCTTAGTGAGTTCCTTATTTATTCTCTCATCTTATGGTACATTAAAAGAATTATCAAAATTAGGATTCAATCTCATAGAAAACTAAGATCGGACCAAAAATGCTAGCACCTGACGTTCTGGAGTCTGAACAAGAAATAGCTACAGCATAAATGTGCAAGAAACACAAGTGGTCGAAAACAAGGGGGTGTTTTGGAATCAAGCAATCAAGCATCGACCTTATTCAGTATAGCTTACAAGAATTGCAGCCTATACCATCTTTTCCATCACTCTTTCGCGTCAGTGGCTGCTTTCCTCTTGCCGAAAAAAGTGTCTCAACTCTCAAGAAGGTAATTGAGACTTGATATGGATTATTAACATTATTAGGGCGTACCCACATACACACTAAATACTGTTATGAGATGAGCTACCAGAGAGGTGGCAACCATATAAATCCAAAGTTTTGCAAGAGAAGAAAAAGAAAGGATTCTAACATCACTAGTTTCGTCAATATATCCAAACCCTACAGTAAGAAGAAAAAATAGAAGGAAAGAAAACTAATCCAAGTGCAAACATGAGACAATATTTCTCACACGTCGTAAGAAACACTGCAATATATATAGGCCAGAACAAACAAACCAAACAATATCAGAAAACCATTGCTAAAAGATATGACACAGACATAAATGTCAAACATGCATATAGAGTTAAATGAAACTAACAACATCCTTCCGAATGCTTTCCATCTCCTCCAGAGATTTAGCTTCGAACTTCTCCTCATAATATCTTTCTTTCCAACCAGGCTCTCCTAATTTAATCTGAAAAATATAGGGAAAATATTTAAACATTGACACAAGAATTTTTTTTAGAATTATGAAAGATGAATCAGGAACTAAGCTTTTCTAATTTACGGTCACAGTCATTTCATCACACTCTGGCATCATGCACAATCGAACATGAAATATTTTAGCATATCAACGTTAGCCTGACAATATCAAACTAGTAGATTAAAAATGAAACACCGGAGAAATATGAAATCCATAAGGAGGTTTTGCGAAATGGTGGGTCTAAAACCTGTTACAAAACAGCCACTGTGAAACAGAACGGCCAAGTTTTTATTTATGATTGAGGTTGTTGCAAATTAAAGAGAATTTGGCATTAAACAAAGAAGAGTAGAGAGAGGAATTCTGCAAATGACTTATGCGATTCCTCTTATTGATTCATGTCTAGCCTAACCCAAATTATTTTGGGACTACGAATTTGTTGTTGCTGTCGTATACTCCTTTCATTCCTTGAACTATGCACCATTGATGCTCTGCACAATGTTTTAGACTACATTATGTAATTCTTTTGTGTTTGCTCTTTTGGTTGTTGTGGGACACACATAATAAAGAAAAGGGGCAAAGAAAAAGAGAAAACTAAATAAGGAAAATGGTGCTAATAAAACGGGATGGAGGGAATACTTCATTTCTTTAAAAAATGCAACGCTATCCTTATTAAGCAATACCTTAACCTTATTTGGGTAATTGTTAGACAAAAAGAGGAAAAAATCAGAAGCTATGTAATCAGCACAAATGTTGACCCTGATTCAAATACATTAACCACGGGATGTGCTTTCTCCTGAGCCATCCAATATAGTCTTAGTTTTCTTTTAATTTTAAAATGGTATGCAACATTAAGAATGGCCACATAACACATCAGAATTATACAATTTAAAAAAGGACTTTCAGGCAGAGATAGATAAAGAATCAGAATAAACCTTATCCTCCTCACGATCTTCAGAGTTAAAAACATCTGACTTCTCACGGATGGACTCTTTAAGCTTTGCTTTTAATTCCTCCTTATTTTCATGAGCCTATAAAAGAGGGGAAAACAAATACACACACCAGTATTAATCAAGTAATTGAAGATAAAGTTTCTGCAGAAGTACAAGACAAGTTGTCCTGGAGGCAGAATAATGTTTGAGAGCTTATTCTAACAAAAAAACATACATTGTTTTCAAGATCACTTTCAGCCTGAACAATAGCAGCGCCAATTGTTGCTGTTGTTGACACACGTGCTACTTTATGAGGCTTAGATGTGCTTTCTGAACTCCCACCTTGTGCCTTTTGAAAGGGTGAAGGTGATGGAGCCGTAGCAAGGCGAGAACCATGAAATCGTGAAACAGGAACCAAGGATTCAGGCTCAACTTGAGGTTGCATATCATCTCCTCTTTTGGCCTGCGCTTTATCTCGTTTTATCCTCTCTGCTTGTCGCTAAACAAAACAAAAGGCGTCGTAAGTACTTCCATTCTCTATGCTTCATACCAGAACATATGAGTATGATTAAGATAGAAAGGAATGTCGGAACAAAGATATCTACAACTTGCATTCTCTGTTTCTCCCAAAACGTGGAGACCGAAGCAGAAAGATCGGTTGGGTTGGTATTTTCAACCCGTTTAACTAAACAAGTCAATTGACCCGATTACAGATCAGGTTAGGTTCAGGTCAAAATTTTCAACCTCTTTTCAACCCGTACAACACATTTAACTATTGGTTGAGTCAACCCGCATAACCTTTGGCGTTTTGGGCCATCAGACTTTTGGCCCATATAATATCAATACATACAACAAATAAGCACACCTAAAAAAATAACGTATTATTTGTGAGCTTATATGTCAAGGGAGTGCTTGTAAGCACACCCAAAGATTGCAATGGATTATTCAAGTTCTTCATTTTCTTCAATTGAGTCTAGGGAATTTTTTATTGTCTCAACTCACTGTTCCCAATTGACTTATTTTGTTAGATCTACTCTTCTTTGACTTTATAATGTAATTGTCAATTCCTTTGATCTATAATTCTTGTAATATTCTGTGATTCTAGAGTTTAATTGTTGTTTATGTATTATACTATTATTGTCCAGTGGATGATGTAATTTTCTTCCACTGTTGAGTTTAATTCTAAGAATGTCGTATTTTATAGTCTAATTGTTGTTAATTTAGAACAATCACTATCATAATATTTTGTACTCCTTAAGATGTTCTTAAATATGGGTATCATTTTCAGCATGTTTGAACTGTTTTGAAGCTTTGCGATGACTTTATGACCTATTTTGTAGCTAAAACGCTATGTAATGAGTTGTTTGGAAGCTATGTAATGAGTTACAAACATGACTTGGAAGCTGAAATGCATGGAAAATATAATAAACAGGCCAACCTGATGCTGACCCATTTATAAACAGGTCAGGTTAGGTTTTGAAAACTCAACCAGTTTAATAAACAGATCGGGTTCAGGCTGAGCCATATCTAACCCGTTTAATAAACAAGTCGAACTGAACCTGACCTGATAACCCGTTTTGCCAGCCCTCTATACATAAACAACCTAACCTGGTGCAAACGAGCCCTTTTTTGAAAGATCTGGTCTTCATATGACCCAACAGCTTGAATGAACTTCTCAACCTTGCTCAAGTCAGGCTGAAAATACACCAAAAGTAAAGGTTATTCTATAATTTACCCTTGCAACATGCTAAATTAGACTACTGCCATTTTATCATCAACTACATACCTTGCTTCCATCGGTCAAATACCCGCCTATTGCACGAAATTCCTTCTTATATACAGCTACCAGCAGGTTTATTGCACCCTAATTGACAGAAAAGATCAATTTAGAACAAAGATAAGTAAATAAGGTCCACACACAAATCAACGGCTTCTCTACATAACAATCAATCAGCAAGGAAAAAGGTTATAAATAAATTAACAATTGTATTCACCACACTTTTGGCACTATCAAATTTTGCAGCAAATTAGACCACTTTTTTGGACAACAAATACTGGGCTTTAAACTACTGATGCTCGAAACATACAATTATCCACATGGATGATCATATTCACTGGATCAAAAATTCTCCCTATAGACAATTCACAAGTTTGTAGCAACAAAAGGAAAAGTGTCAAAAGATTGATAGACCTACCTCACGAATTTCCAAGGTGGGCATGTGCGGTAAAAAATCGTTGCCCACAAAAAAGCAAATGAAGATGAAATCATCTATAATGCGCTCAAAATCAATCTCAAAAGGAGGGTTGGGAATCCTCATCTCATGTTCCAGATATTCCCTTAGAGTCCACACATTTAAGAACTGCCAAAAGAAAGGTCCAGGTTAAAGAGCAAGAGACCCAAAAACAATGAGAAGCACAAATGAACAAGATAACTTTGGTTTCCCAACATTCTTGAAGAAAGCAATTAGTACTGGAAAAACTTATAAACAATGGCAAACCTGAAAAGGCTTTTTAAGCACAGCAGCATCACCACCTTTCTCATCAAATTCACCAGCCTTCCTCTTCGCCTTGCCTTCACAATTTGCTGCTAAATGGCCAACCTGACCGCACAGGAAGCACTTATCTTGCTGTCCAGGGGTGTATACAACCTGAATTGACAATTTAAATCTTATTTCGTTTCAGTATAATTGTATGTAGACCACAAAACCAATACAACAGAAATAATACAATAATGTCAGCAAACCTCTCTCAGAATTGTAAAATGAACTTCGTGAGTAGCCAATGCCAACATGATTAAATCTGCATCCTGTCAAATAACAATAAGAGAGAGAGAATAAAAGCTGTTATAAAGGAAAATAAGGAACATATTTCCATAATTAACAACTTCAAGAGAAAATACCAACCAATCCATAAAGACAATGGCGTGTGTTTGGATCATAACCAGAAAGATTCCTTTGGAGACGTATGTATGACATGATTTTGTGCTCCCCTTCCCCAGGAACATTTGCATCAGAGAGTATAACCTTCAAATCATCATTCAAACAATATATACTTTAGTAACCCTCCACAACAACAAAACTAACAGATGCCTAAATTATTGCAAAATCCTTCACTCTAGAACAATACCTTGACAGTTTTCCACCCTGGGTCATTATTAATCCTCAGGTGAACATAATACTGCAATGCAATCGACAATACAGCCATAAACTCGGTTCCAGGAGTAATAATATTGGAATCAAAAGTTTGTGACTCCTCTTTAGGAGGAAGTTTTCTTCCCTCCTGTTCAAACTCCTGCCTCAATCGTTCTTCTTCAGCTGCCTAAAATGTAACCACAATACACACAGTGAGCAATTTCGTAGTTGCAGGGTAATGAAGATTAAAAAAACAAAAACAAAAACAAAAAACAAACAAAAAAAAATATTGAATTACGTACAGCATCCGCTGCATCTTTAGCAGCCCTGAAACGCCTGGAACGTTGTTGATTCATCTTAGCTCTAGGAGCAACACCATCTGAAAGTAGTTTATGTAGTTATGTATATTTATGATTCAAACGCCAAATAACCTTCAATACCTTCATGTTTATAAAAATCCTCTGTCTCACAACTTTGCTCCATTTTCTTTTGGCACAGTTCCAAACTTCTGAATTCAGTTGAGTAAAGTTGATAAATTTGTAACAGAATGGGACCGCAATATTTTGATGCAACTATGCAAGTGTACTAGGGGACCAGTGGTCATTTTAGAAAATGGAGCAATTTATTTGGGACAGCAAAAAGAGAGAATTGGAGTGTTATTACAAGAGTACTAATAAGTAAAATATGATTTACCCACCAATTGCCATATATAGTAGCTTTCTCGGACGAACCATATTAAAAAGCCTATCAATGTAGGCAAACATATTCTGAAACACCTCTTCAAATGTAGCTGGAGAAGGCTGCATAAAAAGAAAGGAGAGGCTTGACATACTGGAAACTGTAAACTAAAATCATCTCAAAATCATTGTACACGGGGAGCTTTAGTAGAATGACAATTACATCCTCTAGACCTACTCCCTATTTCAAAGTAAGATGGGCACCTTGAATCTGATGTCATATGAGATGTAACATTATAGACCAACACCCAAGATATGGAATCATTGCAATGACACTTTTTGTAAAAGAGAACAACTAATCAAAGCCAAAACCTTGCCGTGCTGACAGTGCCTATATCTTCAGTAAAATGACGTCTTCTTGTCTAAGTTCCAACATTCTGGATATTCTAGACTTCCTCTAGAAAGTACGAAATAAACAAAGCTAAAATACAATTGCATACAACTATTCACCTCCTGCTCTTTCCCCTCCCTCCATTGAATTGTCAACCTAAAAGCTACACAAATGTACATAAATTTTATGCCAAAAACTACCCCAGACAGCACAATGGTCTACTTTCTTTTTAAACTTTCCAATAGGAAGCACAAGATAAACAGAGTGAAACCAAACACCACCCCCACCTCCACCCTTCTCCCTTCAAGGCATGGCCATACAGCTTACATAAACATCCTTTGATTGACATAAATTATGTTCCAAACACCACTCGTAAAAAAGCACAAACTTTAAATTTCTAAATAAGAGCAAGTAAAAAAACTAAACATTCGCAAACCCTACACTTGAATCAAAGGTAATGCAATTTAGGACATGGGAAATATTCCCGCAACATCAAATCACCAAATATTGCGCTGCCCAATCAATTATAGCTAAATTAGTTGGTTAAAGCCTTGGGATGATACCCAAAACATCACTCTCTGCCAAGGACTCCTTACACACCAAACAAAATGTATATTGCATTCATCTATTAAATGTAGATTGTTGTACTGTATATATGTATATATACACTACCATACTTTATCATATAAAACTTAATTCGATTACTCTCAATGTATATATCAACAAATGATATACGTTTCCTTAGTGATACCAAACAACCACCAACGGTAACACTATATGTTACCCCCCCTCACTAAATTGTTTCCAATCCATTACGTTTACTAATCTCATACCAAACTATTGACATAAGTGTCAAAATAAGATTGCTCCATCCGAAAAAAACAGAGGAAGTAATAATTCAGCCATCCACATCGCTTCCGCGACAAAAAAAAACGCAATAACAATCTCCAAATAAGGAATATAATGCATCATCAAACCACACTTTAAAACCTATAGCTTAAAGCAAACTATACAATCAATCAAACAAAGCCTTAATCCCAAAAATGGGGTCGGCTAAATGAACCAAAAAAAATCATTCCATGTTTTCCTCCTCCATCCCCTGCGATCAAGAACCTCATTCTCTAATAAATACAAAAGCTTCATATCCTTTCTAACCCCTTCCCACCAAGTCTTCCCTTACCTTGTTTGCCACCTCCATCATCACACTCTTCCACTCGTCGCACCGGGGCTCTCTCAGGTCTCCGTCTCACATGTCCTAACCAACGCAAGTGATTTTCCCTTAATTTGCTTGCAATATCTGCGACACCAATTTTTTGATGTAGGACTTCATTCCTAACTCTATCCCTTAGAGTGTTCCCGCACATCCATCTCAACATCCGCATCTCTGTAACTCCTACTTTCTGGATGTGCTCTTTCTTGAAGCAAACTATACCAAAGCTAATATTCCATCCAAACAATGAAATTCAAGAATGCCCAAAAAAAACATGAATTCAATAAAAATCAACAGCAAAAATTAAATGCCATGACTATAAACATATTAATGATCAAAGGTAGAAGACGATACCCGGTCTTCAGGATGAAAGCAAGGGTGAATAATCCCATTCATATCAAGGTAAAGATTATCATATTCAATATTATTAGGGTTTGGTTTACTCATATCAACTGGAATTTTAATTCCATCAATTTCAACTTCTTCTTCTTCGATTACATCAACGACTATTAATGGATACTTCTCTGCTAACCAACGGTAAAACGCGGGTACTCCCATTGAAGCAGAAGAAGAGAGTTTGGTTGATTGATTGTATTAGTTCAGTTATAAACCCTAGAAAAATTGGGGGAAAATGATAAACCCTAATTTTGAATAAGTATTTGGGGAAAAAATTGAGGGTGTAAAATTGTGTAAACAGAAAATGAAGTGATTTTCCGTTAGGGGAAGAAAAGAGAAGGGAAGTTTTGCGACGGTGGTAAAAGGTAGGTTAAACGAGAAGATGAGAAAGGGAAGAAATTGACGATTTTACCCTCTAGCGCGCAGATGAATTCCGAATGCAATGAAAGTTTTGCCCTGTTTGGCATGCCTTGTCGACGTGTAGTAGAGAAATTTTACTTGTGGGTCCATTTTATGAGATATTCTTGACTCCTTGTTGTGATGTTGTGTACTGTACGGCTTCTTTTGGTTTTTTATATTTTAGTTAGGAACCATTTGGTTGTATAACAGAATAAAGAATAACCATTGGAATGAGGATGAGGGAGAATGAAATAATACTTTATATTTAAAAGGAAACCGATTAAAGGCCACCACTCCCTCATTAGTCATAACTCAATGATGACACTCATCACCGAAAAGAACCACCTCCTCTCATCCTTGCCACCTAACAACCCTCGCTACCACCGTCTTCTCTAAAACTTTTCCCTCATAACTTTTTTAAAAATCTACAATCACCGCTGCCACTCTCCCTCGTTACCACCCATCATCCCTCCAATGCCACTTGCCTCTCCTCCCCCACCCATCGCTACCCAACAACCCACCCACATGGATTTCTATGGTTTTTTAGGGGTTTTTAATTTTGATTTTAAGAGTTACGAAAACCCTCGTACGGGTGGATTTTTGGGTTGCGAAGGATGAGGGAGGAGGAGAGAGTGGTGGTGAAGGGTTTTGGTGGAGGTAGGGTCTGTTTATTTTAGCTGAACTGAACTGAACTGAAATTTTTTTTTATGAAGGATTAATGAATAGCAAAATAAGAGAAGAGTTGAACTGAACTGAGCTGAATTAAACTGAATTGAACGGATTTTAAGCTGAAGTAAACAGGCCCGTAGAGAGGATTCCGGGGGTGTTCGTTGGTGGGCAAGTAGTGTGTGTGGGCGAGAAGGGAATAGGGAGAGGCTTCAGGCGTCGATTGTTGCTGGTGAGGGCAGTGGGTTGCCCGTAGGGATGTTCAATCGGATCGATCCGATCCAAAAAGCCGGATCTTCAATTTTTCGAAACACATAAAATTTAATCCAAATCATATGTGAATGAAGTCAGATATCTCGGAAACGGATACCAGATGGTCCGAAATTTTTTTATTTTAACAAAGCTAATCTGAAAATGGATCCAAAACTGCTAAATCCAGTGGAAAAATATCCAATTACAAAAGACTATAATAAGTAAGTATCGTTTTTGAAAAAAAGATACCAATGATATTCTAATCGTATTAGCAGGTGACCTATTAGTATCGGTTGTATGACAAAGGACACTATTAGATGACCTATTAGTATCATTTGTCACACAAACAATACCAATTCAACCTTTTCTTTTTTTTTTTTTTTGAAAAAACACTCTTAAAGGCGATGCATTTGTCGCTCTTAAACACAACCCTAAGGGCCTGTTTACTTAAGCTTCAGTTCAATTCAGTCCAATTCAGTTTAGTTTAGCTCCAATCACTTTAGTTCAACTCTTCTTTTATTTTGCTAATTCATTTGTTTATAATATTATTTGTTCTTATATATATAAATAAACATACATATATATATATATATTATTTTATTCATAATATTTTTTTTCTTCATACTTCGTAATATATCTGTCCATAATATTATCATTAATTGTACTTGGATTTATTTTGTTCATAATATAATTGATATGTATTAGTTGTTTTAGTGTTATTAGTGTTCATAATTTTTTTGTTTATAATTATTAGTGGATTAATATATGTTTTAGCTTAATTTAGTTAGGAATAATTTAATGGGGAAAAGAAAGCTCAAATACAATGCTACAACAACTTAAGCAAAACTTAGTGAGAAAAAACTTGCTTATTAGAATTTGTAGGAATTCTTGCTTGCCCTTTTTAAGCTACAAACAACCTTATTTGTAGGTGCTTTAAGCTAGGGTTTATTAGACCCTTTTTCCTAGATAGCAACACTTGTCCTAAATCTAGGCTAATACAAGTTATTGGGCCTTAATAGTCATAGGTTGCATAAACGAATCACAGAGAGACATGTGTCGCCAAAAAGTTTCGTAAAATTCTAGAGAGAATAAGCAATTTCGGATTCCTAGGTCTAAAAGTATGATAAAAACTAATTAGGGTCGTGCCCCCTTTTACATAGAGTATATATAGGATTTGGGTTTTTAATTAATTAAAACCCACGAAGCAAAATCTCACGGAAAGAAAAATCGGCACCAAAATGTTGCACCTGCGCCCGCATAGAAGGAATTGACTTTCCTCCCTGCGCCCGCAGGTTCTTTATTTTCGGACTTCTGAACCTGCTAATCTATGTTGCGGGCGCATAGAACATTAGTGACTTTGAAGGCTGCGCCTGCATGGAATTTGCATTCCTATATTTTGACGATCTTGCTTATTTCTTCGCTCGATTCTTCGAATCTCGTTCGTGACTTTTCTTGACTTGGCACGCATCCCGAGGCAAGTGCTTTTTGACTCGTTTTAGCTTCTAATGACATCATAACTCTCTATTACGCTCCTGAAACATATAAAACAAAACCGAAAACCACGCGTAATAACCGAAAGAGTATAAAATAACTGTAAAAGGTTCTAAAAGTCAACTTAAGATGCTAAAACCGTACCAAAACATAACTTAACATCGAAATACGATATTTAATCAAAACAAAGCCACAAACTTAACTATTTAGCACAAGAATCAGCCGAAAATGAGGGGAAAACACAACATAAAACACGTATATCAAGTATGATCAAGAAAAGTTGGAATTTTAGGTTTTGTAGGGTATTTATAGGCCCCAACGTAGGATTTTGGTGAAGCCCACAAATACTCCTAAGTAAATTAGGAAACCTTTGAAATCTATTTTTAGAAGCTCTTAAAATATTTGTAATCATAAAAATATTATTTAAGAACACAAATAACTACTTTTAACCAAAACTTTATTATTTAATTTCTTTTTATTTAATACTTTTATTGAACATAATTTTCAATAAAAATATTAAAATTATACGAATAAAATACAAAGATTATACACATGAAATACAAAAATACTTTGTTCAAATACGTGAATATGTGGGGTATTACAGTCTACCCCACTTAAAAGAAGTTTCGTCCCGAAACTTTGTGTAGGTTAGTGTATGAAAATTGAATAGAGACTATTTTTACCTCATACTTTGTTACTGAAACACTATGTTGTTGTAGACTTTAGACACTTACTTGCCAACTTTTATTAGACAAACATCAAACTTCTTATTTAAAAGTCATAGAAACTCGTAAAACTTGCAAAATTGAGGGTAAAACACGCGAAAAACAGGTCGCTTTCTACCCCCCTTAAACATCGAGTTATGTCCCCGTAACTCTACTACTAACTAGAAAAAGCTCTGGGATTTTTCTCTCATCAAATCTTCAGCTTCCCAAGTAGCTTCTTCGGTTTCTTGGTTAGACCACAACACTTTCACTATTTTGACACTCTTTCTACGAGTATCCCTGACCTTATTATCTACAATTTTAATTGGCCTCTCTTCGTAGGTAAAACTTTGGTCTAACTCTATTGTTTCAGGTTATAACACATGCGACACGTCTGGCACGTACTTCCTTAGTTGAGACACATGGAAGACATTATAACTTTGCTCAACTCCATTGGTAGTGCTAGCTTATAAGCTACCTTTCCAACCCTTTGCAAGATCTCATAGGGTCCTATGTACTCTGGGCTCAACTTTCCTTTCTTTCCAAATCTCATCACTCCTTTCATTGGTGATACCTTAAGTAACACCTTGTTGCCAACTTCAAACACAACATCTTGGCGCTTTTGATCCGCATAGGTTTTTTGTCTGTCTTGTGCTGCTTGAATCTTTGCTTGTATTACTCTAATTTTCTCGGTGGTCTCCTCTATTAACTGAGGTCCTAGAATCACTGTTTCACTTATGTCGTTCCAACACAAAGGGCTCCTACACTTCCTTCCATACAAAGCTTCAAAGGGTGCCATGCCAATACTTGCATGGTAACTATTGTTGTACGAAAACTCAATGAGATCTAAGTGATCCTCCCAATTCCCTTGAAAGTCCATTACGCAAGCTCTTAGCATGTCTTCTAAGGTTTGTATGGTTCTCTCTGTTTGCCCATCAGTTACTGGATGGAAAGTTGTACTCATCTTCAAGGTCGTGCCAAAGTTCTCCTGAACACTTTCCATAATTTCGAAAGAAACTTAGAATCCCTATCCGACACGATATCCTTTGGAACTCCATGTAGCCTTACAACATATTTTATGTAAGCCTTTGCAAGTTGTTCCATTTTCCAAGTCTCTCTCATGGGTATAAACACTGCTGACTTAGTGAGGCTATCTACCACTACCCATATGGTATCATTCTAACGCTTAGACTTTGGCAAGCAAGTCACAAAGTCTATTGAAATGCTATCC
The DNA here is from genome assembly GCA_016808085.1 of Suaeda aralocaspica. Taxonomy (NCBI): domain Eukaryota; kingdom Viridiplantae; phylum Streptophyta; class Magnoliopsida; order Caryophyllales; family Amaranthaceae; genus Suaeda; species Suaeda aralocaspica. The sequence continues at coordinate 206,535 of PYUH01000358.1, read as the reverse complement.
CATTTCCATCCCGGTATCTCAAGTGGTTGGACTTCTCCTTGAGGTCTCTTATGCTCAAATTTAACCTTTTGACAAGTGAGACATTTACTCACAAATTCAGCCACTTCTCTCTTCATCCTAGGCCACCAATACATCTTCTTTAGATCTGTAAAGTTTATCGCCTCTAGGATGCACTGAATACGGGGTACTATGACCCTTCTCCATGATTCTTCTCTTCAAATCTTCACATTTATGTGGTACACATTGCCTTTCCTTTTACCTTAAGCTTCCATCCTCATGAATCTTAAATTCCATAGGCTTTCCTGCTTTCAGCTTTTCCTTAATTCTGTCCAGTTTTACGTCTTCTTCATGGTTCTTTTTAATTTCCTCAAGTATTGTTGGTTGGATACTAAGATTACAAAGAATTCCTTCCAACTCTCCCTCCTTAACTATTTCCAAACTCAATCTCTCAATCTCCTTACATAGTTCGTTAGCAACTATCAAAGTATTCATCCCATGTTTTGTTTTACGACTTAGAGCATCGGCTACCTCATTGGTTGTTCCTTCATGGTATTAGATATCTAGGTCGTAATCCTTGATCAACTCGAGCCATCTCCTATGTCTCATATTTAAATCCTTTTGAGTGAAAAAGTATTTTAAACTCTTGTGGTCTGTGTATATCCTACATTTCACTCCATACAAATAATGTCTCCAAATTTTCAAGGCAAACACTATTGCTGCTATCTCTAGATCATGAGTAGGGTAGTTAACCTTATATGGTTTCAATTGTCTCGAAGCATAGGCTATCACCTTTCTATTTTGCATTAACACATATCCTAACCCGTTTTTAGAAGCATCACTAAACACATCATAAGAGTCACTCCCGTCTGGCAAGGTTAGCACTGGAGCTGTAGTCAAACGCTCTTTCAAAGTCTGAAATGCCTCTTCACACTTATTACTCCACTCAAACTTACAGTCTTTCTTCATTAACGAAGACATGGGTTTAGCAATCCTCGAAAAGTCCTTCACAAACCTCCTATAGTAACCTCCTAACCCTAAGAAACTCCGTACATCCGTTACATTCTTCGGTGTAGGCCACTCCTTAACTGCTTGAATTTTGGTTGGATCTACCTCAACTCCCTCTTTAGACACAATATGCCCCAAGAATGCTACTTTCTCCAACCAGAATTCACATTTTGACAACTTAGCATATAACTCATTCTCCCTTAATGTCATCAAGATTGTCCTCAAATGCTACACATGTTCTTCCTTGCTCTTAGAATACACCAATATGTCATAAATGAAAACGACTACAAAGTTATCCAAAAACCGTTGGAAGATTCTATTCATTAAATCCATAAAAATTGTTGGCGCATTGGTTGGTACAACAGTAAACTCATAGTGTCCATACCTAGTGCGAAAAGCAGTTTTCGGTATGTCCTCATTAGCAATCCTCAATTAATGGTATCCTGACCTTAAGTCGATTTTCGAATACACCGTAGCTCCTTTTAATTGATCAAACCAATCTTTGGCAATGGATACTTATTCTTGATCGTCACTTTATTCAGTTCCCTATAGTCAATACATAACCTCAAACTCTCATCTTTCTTCTTTACAAACAATACTGGTGCTCCCCAAGGTGAAGCACTAGACCTAATGTCCCCCTTTTCCAACAAATCCTGCAACTGCTCCTTCAATTCACTCATTTCTGCAGGCGCCATCCTATAGGGTGCTTTGGATATAGGTGTTGTTCCTGGGACAAAGTCTATAGTAAAGTCAATCTCCCGCTTAGGTGGCATTCCCGGAATCTCCTCCGGAAACACATCCTCCGGAAACACATCAAGAAAGTCCCTCACTACTTCAATATCCTCAGGTTTAGCAGTCTCAACATGACCCACATCTCTCACACTAAAGAGGTAAATCGGAAAACCTCTCTTCACAAACCTAGCGAACCTCATTACTGATATTATTTTGTTGTGTTTCGGTCTTCTGGTCCTCCAATAACTCACCTTCTTACCTTTATTCACCAACGAGTTCTTCTGTGGTTCACATTGAATCTCAGCCTTATGTTTACTCAACCAATCCATTCCTAAGATCACTTCTAAGTCACCTAAATCAAACTCGATTAGGTTAGCCTTAAACTCCACTCCCTCAATTTCAATAGGAACATCTTGATACCTCCTTGAACATTACACTTCTTTTCCTGATGGTAACACTATTGACATATCTACTACATCTACTTTTCCCAACACAAGTTTTAACTTTTCTAGGAGTTTAGTGGAAACAAAAGAGTATGTTGCACCTGAATCAAACAAAAATTTAACAGGTAAGGAATGAATAGAAAAAGTACCAGTGATCACATCTTTATTAGAATCCGCTTCACTTCGAGCCATTACATTCAGCTTTCTAGTGTTTGAGGTCTTAGGCTTTCCTCCTCCATTTCCACCCCCATTCCTACTTCCGGCTTGAGATGTCACCTTTCCTCCCATACTTCCTTGGAAAACCTTTTGTTTTCCCCCAATTGAATTCCCCGTAGCTTGAGAATTTTGTCCCTCCTTTCCTTTGTTCTTAGAGAAGCACTCATACTCACGGTGTCCAAGTTTGTTACACAACCTACAAGTCACTGGGTTCCCTGCACAGTCCTTCCCTGGGTGGTTGTTGGGACACTTCTTGCAAAAGTACACTCGCCCTCCTTGACTAGCCACCTAAGTCCTATTCCCATTTCCAAAATTAGGCTTCCCAAAGCTTCCCCTATTACCCTGGAAGTTGTTGTTGAAACGAGGTCTCTTATATCCACCATTATTCCCTTGTTGGTTGAAGTTTCCTCCACCATCCTTCTTTTTCTCCCTCATCTTGCTTTCCTTCTGTAACTCCTTCTTCTTTTGGTCTATGGCATACAAGTTATAAATCATCTAGAGATTCAAAGATCTATCCAGCTAGTTGTGACTGTAAATCTAAGGGTAACCCTCTCTCAAAACGACTAGCTTTCAGCCTCTCAGTTGCTACAGCCTCAGGAGCAAACCTAGATAACCCTATGAACTTAGAGTAGTACTCAGTAACAGACATACTCCCCATCTTAAGTTTTAGGAACTCCTCAGCCTTCTGTTTCATAAGAAACACAGGGTAGAACTTATTACGAATCTGCTCCTGAAACACACTAGTGGAAAAATCAAGATATGCTATTAGACATTTGCTCCGGTTCTTTTGGTAAAATAAAAACCGGAGCAAAAAGTCTATGGAGGAAAAGAAAAAGTTACTTTTTACTCCGGTCAAATTTACAACCAGAGCAAAAGGTCATATGCTCCGGTCTTTTTGACTTATTGCTCCGTTTTTTTAGCGGAGCAAAAGTTTGTTGTTAAAAAAGCAGAAAATAAAACTAAATTCCCTTATAACCCCATATTGATTTTATTTCACTCTCACCTATAATCTCTTTCTCTCTCTCTCGTCTTCCTCTCATCTCCTCTAATCTCATCTCTCATCTTCCTCTCATCCACTAGTCAAATTCTCATTCCCTAACTCGAAGAAGTCGTCGTCACGTCTGGTACCACTCTACTACTCAAACTCTCTCTTCCTCCTATCTCCATTTTACTTTCCTTTTCGAATTTTTAGGGTTTTTGGTTCTGATTTGGGGGTTTTGAAACCCTAGTATGTTTCATTCATTTTTGTTTCGTGTTGCGATTTTGTTGTTTTTTGTTTGATTCTTCTCTTTGTGATTTTATGTTTGATTTTAGTGTTCTGAAACCTTAGTATGTTGTTTAATAGTGTGGTTTTTTTTTTATATATATTTTTAAGTTACATCTGATTTTCGTTTTGATTTATATATATATATATATATATATGTTTTCGTTTTGATTGTTTTTTTTTAATTAATAGTGTTATTAGCTAATTTTTGTAAACTGGACATTAAAATTCAGTGTTTTGGCGATGAATCTGATTTTGTGCGAAGGTTATGCATGTTTCAATTATACTTTTTACAGTTTAAAAATTCTAGGAGATTAAAAATGAGGTGGCCAGAGATGCTTATAAACCAAAGTGAATTAGTGGCAAGCTGGAGTTATCTTATTAAAAAGATATCCCAATTTATTGATAGACATATACATGGTTACTTGCCTTTGTTGAGGGATTTGGTTAAAACCGCCTATTGATAGTGTAAAGTTAATACAATGGGTATAAACAATGGGAGCTGTTGCTTCAAATGATTAGATGCTTTAACGGAGCCATGTTAGCAAGAGTCATGTACAATGATTTAATAAAGTTGCATGTACTTATGGTCTACATGTATGCTTTGTACTACGACCTTTTTTCGTTTTTCTGGAGAACTAAACAAGTCAATCGATTTATCAATGACCTTATGTCCTAACATTATCATTTATACTTTAAAAACTGAATTATGATTTCGGTTTATCATTTTCGTTGAAATTGCAGGTATTGTTAGTAAAGTTGAAATTTCTGAATGAATGCCATAATTGTTCGAAATCATGGGTTTGTTAGTTGGAAATTCAACCTCATGAGCTTAGTTTTGATGGTTAGCTACTCTTTTCATTGGAATTAGTTAGTTAATTCCCACTAATAATTTTTCTATAATTATCAGTTGCTAAAGTATGCTTGAATTATAGACAATTACGCATGCTTATGGTTTCTTTTGAGATGTTTTGCTAATCTTATGGCATTTGTATACTCAAAGACAATGTAAAAGTAGCTGATTTTGCTAAAGCTATGACATTTGTGTATTACGTGTTTAGATTGGAGTGATTAAAAGGTGTGATGCTTAGTTGTTTTTCATTGATGCTTAGTGAATGTTAGATTGGGAGGTGTACTACATCTTATATTGCAGCTTAGTAAGTGTTTGATTTATTGAATGTGACTCAATGAAAGAAAGAATAGAAAAATGAGTGCAAAATTACGTTTGTATGATCGAATGATAGCCTTTCTATTCCTTTTTTTTGTTTGTTTTGAATGAATTATCTTTGAATGATTCAAAGAAAGTGAATGCTTCTATGACTAGCTTTTGCATATATTGAATGTTATTTGGGAAGGTTTTTTTTGTAGTTTGATTGATGGACTGTGATTAACTAATTGTGAATGACGAATACATGATTGATGGCTAATATATTGTTTAGTTGATGATAACTTAATCAGACTTGCAGTATTTGTTTATTTCAATGGTTTGTATACTCTACTCTTTCATTCACTTATCTTCAATGGAATACATGTCTAAAGGGAATTTTGCTAGTGATTGCAATTTGTTTTGTTGCTAGTTGATATCGCATGTTGTTGTCTCTTAATCTTGTATTCAAGGTTTTGAACTTATGTTATTGTTGCGCCTGTCATAGTTTTATGCTAGTTTATTTAGATAGTATTCGTTATCTCATTTCTTCTGTAGTTTTTGGCAAGGCATTGTTTTGAGTTTATTTAGATATTATTTGCTATCTCATAATACAATGAATGTATAACTAGAATGATTTTTTTTTGGGCAATGAACATGACTGCAATGATAGTACAGGAAAGAACTTTTTCTATTTTCACCTATAATGAATTGACTTATCTTTGTTTGTTGAATGGGCTTGTATGTGTTGTATTGTTTTGATTGCTACTATTTCATTATCATGCTTTTGGTGGTGGTTGTTGGACTTGCTACTGTATAAATTGATTCCCTTGCCGCCACTGTACCTTGTTTCTTATCGCTACTGCTGTTGGCCTTTGCTCCTTGCTGTTGCTGTTAGCCTTTGCTACTGCTCCTATTGTTAGCCTATGCTTCTGCTCCTATTGTAGGCTAACGCTCATGGTGCTGTTGCTGCTCCTCCTCCCTCATGGTTTTCATTCAAATGTTTTCATTCTAAAATTTTGGGATGCCTCTGAATACTAATCAATGTGCCTCATCACTCTCTAATTTCAATTTTTGCGTATGATATTTGTAAGGCTAATAATAGTTCCAGCTAACTCCTGCTGGTAGAGTTTCACCCAGGTAAATTCTCTATGATTTTATTTGTCGTTGGATGGTATATGTGCATTTATGCGATTTGGTTTAGTTGATGGAACTTGAACTTTATAATCACGGTCTATTGTTGATACATGATAGATTATGATAAAGGATGGACTATCATACATTGTAGCTTAGTGAATGATTGATTTATTGAATGTGATTCAATGAATGAAACAATGAGTGAAAAACTTTGTATGACTGAATGATAGCCTTTTGCAGTAAATGATTTAGTGTAACTGAATAATTGTGAATGACTAATAAATGATTCAATGCTTGAATTTTTAATTAGAAAGAAAGATATTATGCATGAAACAAAGAATTAATGGAAGAATACATGGTTGTTATTTGAATAGATGCATGACTTCTGCCAATTTTGGTAGCTAGCTAATTCATGTTTAGTCGTTGTTGTGATGTTCATTTACAATTTTGGTTCTTAACATGAGTCATTTACAATTTGTTTTGAGTTTTGTACATTCCGTAGCACATAAACTAAATTAGTCACTTTGTCACTCTCTCATGCACTCTCACTCTCTCATGCACTCAACATGTATGATGTTCAGTTTCATTTTTTAAGTTTTCTTATTGGTTGCTGCCTGCTGTAGGTGCGCGCCCCGCCCTGCTCGCTACTGTAACACCCTGGTTTTCTCCTTCCTAAAACTACTAACATTTCCGGAAAACATTTATAAAATAATCGAGCCCCAACTACTTTAGAAAACCAAAGCATTACCGCCACCGTGAAAACGGCTAAGGCATTTACCAAAGTACTACAGCGGAAGACTTAACTTTTAAAAAAAACAAACCAAAACAACTTAATTAAAATAAACTTCAAAACCAAATCCCATGATACTTTATAACAACTTGGAACCGACATAACGGCCCTTCAAACCAAATAATATTTAATATCTTTAAAACAACGTTAATCCATCATGATATAATAAATAGCATAATAGTCACTTAATTTTTAAGCAAATACTAAAACAACATGAACACTCTTCACTCAATCCCAGCATGATCGACTAGATGCCCACCTGAAACCTGTTGCTTACTCTTTATTCAAGACTTCTACTCGCCATAATAAATGGGTCGTCGTAGGGCCAAACAAAGATTAGCCATGCACACAAAGCACGTAATCAGCAAAGCTGAGTACATAAGCATTAAAGACAATGCAACACACTAGCATGAATAATCCTAGGCAAGAGCATCAAAGTAAAACATCAACCATACCTTTACCACAATTGCAACATCATAAGACTCTAAGACTCTTACTTCAGAATTAATTATTATATAATTGGATTTCGCATCGAACGGGCTCCTTCCTATAAAATAAATAATTGCCCAAAGGGCACCAACTTGGGAGCAACTCCAAGAAGGTATTACTATGCCACCTAGTGGCGGAATTCCAGCGCATATAAGATAAAAATCTAAAAATAGAAGTACAACGTCTTGTACCCCTAACTAGGAGTTGAATCCTCTGTTAGACAACTCCCCCCACTGTTCATACTCAAGGTATATACGTTCCAAGAGTTTTGGTGCGAATCCTCTTTCACTTTACGTGATTAACCATTTTATAACTTGTGATGACTCTCACATAACAAACATCATAACATGCATAACATCACACAACATTTCATAACATAACATGACATGAACACCATATTAATTATCTTCATTAATAAGTGAACATATTTTATTCCTTTTATTAATCCTCTCTAGACCACACATTAACTGTGAGTGGTTAATTACTTCCTTAACAGTCCACACATAAACTGTGAGTGGATAACTTCCTTTACTAGTCCACACATAAACTGTGAGTGGATAATAATAATAAATTGCTCAATTACTACTAATCATGTGAATAAAATTCACTAACTCTTCTTTGCTCAAAATATTTAATAACATAATCTTTCATGCTCATTTTTGACTACTAGTCAACTTCTTTTATTAAACATGCATTCCAAACATCCTTGATGTTATTATTAATAATATATATATAATAGAATGCATAAATAAATACTCATGGATTATCATGTAATCATGCATACTTGAACATGCTCATATAAGTCAACAAAAGTCAACAAGAGTCACATAACATACTTCATATCATATAGTTTCTAACATGAAACTTATATATTCAATCTACTACTAGCATGATCCTAGCATGATATTCTACTCATGAATCTTTAGTACTTACGTACCTTGTATAATAGCGGTGATTCGCCACTACTTCTAGAACTCACTTGATTCGAATCCTCCTATAAAACATAAGAGGAAAACTATATAAGAAAAACCTCTTTGACTAAACTTTACAGCAACTCTAAACTACTTTTTACTAGTGGATAAACATCCATAACCTTCCTTACTATGTCTCTATTCAATTCCATAACTTGTCTCTTTATTTTTCTTTTCGAAAACTTCTATTTTTCATTACTTTCCAAAAATGGCAGCTTTACTTTAATTATTTCAAGCCTCTTAAAACCTCTTTAAAACACTTATTTTTGCATAAAAACACCATATTAATATCCTTATAGGTTTATGGTTCGATTCTATGCATTAGAATTTAATTTGGAAACTTGTAAGTAATAACACTTAATTTTACTTCTTATAAACATGCCTTAATAAAAATTACAGCATTATTTATTTAATTAAAAATCCTTTTAGACCTCTCTAAACTTCATGAAAAGCCCTAAAAACAACATGGATTGATCATATAATGTAATACTTAACTTATATGATTAATTCATGCTAATTACATACTTTAAAACATTAATTATGAATTTTATAAAATCTGGACAGCTTATAAATCATACTTAAAATCATCTTTAAACTTCATAAATCATACTAAAAATATATGTAGTGATCATAGATTTCATATATGATCATACTAGCATAATATGAACACTTAAAACTTGTTTTAACATGTATTTAACAAATTTTCAGATTTGTTTTAATACTTTAAATTTGTTAAAAACCAATCTAAACATCATAATTTAATCATACAATCATATATAATTAAACTATGATCATACCACTTCAATCTAGATCATAAAAATAATTTAAAACAATAAAACTTCATACTTTCTCAAACCCTAATTAAAATTTCATGATCAACTTTTTAAATCTATAATTACAAATCATAAAAACATGATTATAAATCATAAAACATTACTAAAACATGATCATAAACATAATTTATAAAACATGCTTAAGAATTAAATTAAATTAGAAGAAAAAGTTTTTTTTTTTTTTGTACCTACGAAAATCGAGAAGGCAAAGGGGGAGGAGGTGGCGGCGACGGCCGGCCGGCGAGGGGCAGCAGCGGCGGAGAGGTGGCCGGCGACCTTCGGTCCTCTTCGTCGCTTCTCCCTTCGTTTTTTTTTTTTCTCTCTTCTTCTCTCTTTTGCTTTTGGAAATCCTAACTTGAATGCTTGGGAAATTCTGAATTTTTGGTTTAAAAGGGGGTATTTAAAGCCCCAAAAGGATTTAGAGTTGGTTTAGGAAAAGCCCAAAAGGTCTAATTGAAGTGGGATTAGTTTTGGGCCCATAATTAAACTAATCATGGCAACCCATTAAAAACACTTTTAAAAGCCTTACAAAATATTTTCACACATTTTAAGACCTTCATAAAAATTATTTTATGACCTTATAAAAATTTATTTCTTTAAAATAAAGTAAATAAAACTCCGTAATTAATTAAATTCCTTTAATTAATTATTTTCAAATACTTTTATTCCTTTGAAATACGTAAAATGTACGTATAAATACTATTTTAATTTTATAACGTGTATAAAATTACGGGGTATTACAGCTACTGCTTGCTGTTGCCACCCTGTTGCGCTGCTGCTAGCTGCTTGCTAGTAGCTACTTGCTGTAACGCTTGCTGCTAGCTGTTGTTTGCATTTTATATTGTTGTTTTGTGTTGTTCTAACAATAAATGTAATGTAAAAATTATGTTTTATAATCAATTTAGACCATCATTTTGGCATAATAAAGCAGTTTATTTATTTTTTGTTTTTTAGGGTACTATTTGCTCTGGTTTTATGTATGACCGGAGCAAAAAGTGAATTTTTTTTTGTGGGAAACCTACTTTTTGCTCCGGTTCTTTTAATGACCGGAGCAAAAAGTCTCCTTTTTCTGGTGGGAAACCTACTTTTTGCTCCGGTTCTTTTAATGGCCGGAGCAAAAGGTCTCCTTTGTTGGGTGGGAAACTCATTTTTTTCTCCGGTTCTTTGAATGACCAGAGCAAAAAGTCCAACCTTTTTCTCTGGTTATGACCGGAGCAAAAAGTAATTACACCTATTGCTTCTACCACACCCACTCCAGTCTAAAACTGGAGCATAAAGTGGGGTTTTGACCGGAGCAAATGTGATTTTTTCCACTAGTGACATTTCCCAATTGAATTCTGGTAAAGCCCTTATTACAGCCTCATTTTGTGACCACCATAAGTCAGCTTCTCCCCTAAGATAGTATACAACATAGTTCACCTTAAACTCCTCTGGACACTCAACTGCCCCAAACAATTTATTAAACTCTCTCAACCATCCCTCTAGAACAGTTGGATTGTGCTCTCCTTGGTAAGTGGGTGGCTTGCTTTGAGAAATTTTCTTGAAGAGTTCCCCAGCAGGGTCACTACCATTTCCATTTCCTCTGGCAGCTAACTGTTCAGCTACAGTAGCTAATTGCCTCACTACTTCATTCAGCTAATTGTTGTTACGTTCAGCCATTCTATTTCTCTTGTAGAGGAAAATACTTTTGTATTAAATTAAGTCTAACTATAAGTTAGGACAACATAGACTTAGACCATAAAACACTTTCTCATTTCATCTCATAAAGAAGTTTCATTCTTTTAGAATGAATGATTCACTTTGTCTTGATTGTTTATACAACCATTAAAATAAGAATAAAGCACATAAGAAAAAAAATAATTCCCTTGGTTCTATTCTACTTGAGACTTTAATTCATAAAATAAATTTATTACTCAATTTTTCTCATTACTTCTTATGGCTCACTGCCACTTATTCAAACTAAGGTAAACGATATCTTAAAGTGTTCAAGTAGGCATTAAAACATTAGACATAATCAGCTAACTATTTATAAACAAAAGTCTCTACATATTAATATTATCCTTTTTGTCTCTTGATATAACATATTTCTTCGGTACGAATTCTGGGTCATCTGTAATGTCATCCCCCATTTCTTCATCTGTTTCTTCTCCTTCTCCTTTCATGTCTTTCTCAGGATCTGATTCTTCCTCCTCTTCTTCTGAGTCAGTTACCAAGTCAACATATACCGGGATTATTGGGTTTGGGTCCTCAATTTCATAACACAAACTATCCTTGGATTCACCAGTCTTCGAACCTTTTGGAGTCTCCTCTACCATTTGGTCTTCACTCCATTGACTACCTGCTGGGCTTAGTGCGGGCGGGGTCTCCTTATTCGCATTCATTTGTTGATACTCCTGTTCCTTCTTAGCAATGTACCCCTCCAAGAACCTCCAATCATAACCCCATTGGCCAACAGCATCCTTATACTTAGAATAGTTTGGAAGGCCTCCAAGAAAATGAAAATCACTAAACTTCACCTTAGTTTCTAAGTAGGGTGAACGGTCGGGTAAACACCTAACAATCAAAGCTGCTACTTGGTCAGGTTGATCCCATTGTGGTAACTTCAACACCGTACTCATTTACCAACAGTAGAACCGTATCTTCCAAACGTATTGAGGTGGACTTTCATAATCTTTCTTCTCCAATGTCCCCATTTGAGTATACTTACTACTATGTGTCATCCTGCACAAAACTTAAAACTAATGGTCCGTCCTTCCCAAAACAAAACAAAAACAAACTAACAGTTCTGCAAAAAAAAGGTCTTGTGGCTAACATACAATTTTGTTTACACCAAACTATACACATAAGCTGATAAGCATCACCTTGATCATGAACTTCAATGCATGAAAGAACAGAAACAAAGTCTATCCTACATGCCCAAACTTCCTACCCAAACTCACCACATGGTATTAAAGTGATAACACATAATACATACCTAAATTCCTGATTTCCTGGTATACCAGCACACATAATTTATTTTTTAAAACTTTCCATTTTCGGAAATTACTATTTTTAGAAAAATATCATTTTCAAAAAGTTTCCAATTTAAGAAATTTCTCTTTCCAAAAATAAACTTAGGGTACACCAAAATAAAATTCATTTATTTCAAAATCTAAGCTCTAATACCACTTTATAACACCCTAGATTTTCCCTAATTTCCTACTTCTTATTTTTCCGGAAAACTCATTAAATTAATAGATATTATATTTATTAAAACTACTAAATATGGAAAAACCAAAGTATTACCGTCACCGTGATAACGGCTAAGACATTTATCAAAGTACTACAGCGGAACTCTTAAAACCAAAACAATTTAAAACTAAGCTTCAAACAACTTTAAAATAAAATCAACTTTAAACTTATTACACATCGGAACCATATTAATGACCCTTTAAAAACCAAAACCAAAACCAAAACTACTATTTAGAAGTCTTTCGAAATCCAGACAACCAAAATAAATGTTAGCCTTCATAAGCAATTAAAATAAAGCAAAACTACAACCACAGGAAGCGCTCTCACTCCATCCCATCATGAAATGACTTATGCCCACTTGTACCTGCAGCTTTCCTTTTACTAGACAGCTACTCACCACAAGTGGGTCATCGTAGGGCCAAGTCCAAGACAAAGCCATGCACACAAACAAACAGTCAGCAAATCTAAGTACATAACTACTAAAGACTTATGTAAAAACAAAATGAAATGAAACATGCACTCAACTTACCTTTGACAACCCTTTTCCTGTACATGGATTCAATTAAATTTTATTTCCATATTAATAATTATGGATCCTGCATCGAACGGGTTTCCTCCTATAAATCATCGGCCTATTGGGCACCAGTTGGGGAGCAACTCCCAAAAGGTATTACTATGTCACATAAAGTGACGAATATCTAGCGCATTAAAAATATAAAAGAGTACAACGTCTTGTACCTCAATTAGGAGTCGTAGATCACTGTTCCATACGACTCCCCCCATTGTTCATACTCAAGGTATATACGTTTCAAGAGTTTTGATGCAAGTCCTCTTACACTTTACGTGATTTAAAAGGTTTATAATGTTATGACTCTTATGCAACATCACATATATATAAAGAACATGCATCCAATCAAGTAAGTCAATTTAATTATCTTCAACTTAAGGTGACTCAAAATTAATCTTTATGTGTCTCCTTTTAATTAAACTGAACTTCCTTTACCACACATTAACTGTGAGTGGCTAATAACTTGCTTTCTTCTTGACCACACATTAACTGTGAGTGGTATTATATATAAAATAATTGCTCATAACTTCTTTTAATTATGTGAATAAAAATTCACAACTATCTTTCTTGTTGATTAAGTGACTAATCAACTTAAAATAACTTTCTTCCTTGATTAATAAACTATTGGCCAAATTAAACTAATCATAACATTCCAATTCAAGCTTATAAAAATTTTACTTTCTAGTTAACATGGAATGTCATCGAACATTAAAAACATGCTACTAACAAACTTGTTATGCATATAAATTCATGATTCAAACAAGCATACAAAATTTCATGTAATCAAGAATTACTAAAGCATGCATTCTAACTCTTATGTTTGTCTTTAGTACTTACGTACCTTGTATAATAACTGTGTTCCGCTACAACTTCTAGAAGTGGACTAATTCAAAGTCTCCTACACAAGGAAAAACCGAACTAAATTAACCTTATTGACTAAATTCTACAACAACTATAACTAACTTCTAAATTTGGAAACTTTGTCCAAAACTTCCTTATATGGTCTCTATTCAATTTCATACTTTACTTTTTCTTTTCTATTGTAATTCTACTTAGTTTTCGGGACTTAATTATGCTTTATAAAATCTTAATAAAATTTTAATGCCACTTTAGAAAAGTGGACAGCAATCGGAATTTATCAAAACTCCTTGAACACTTCCGAAAACGACACAAATCAATCATACAATGCATTACTTAACTTATATGATCAATTTATGCTAATTACATACTTTAAAAGCCTAATTAATTAATTTATAAAATCTGGACAACATGTTAAACATGCTTAAAATCACTTTTAAACTTCATAAAACATACTAAAATTTATATAGATCAATATAGAATTATTGTGTGATCATACTAGTACAATTTGGACACTTAAAACTCAATTTAACTTGTTTTTATTAAAATTTCAGATTTGTTTATAAACGTTAAAGTCATGAAAAACTTATGAAAACATCATGATTTCATGCCAAAACACTTCTACAATCTACTAACATATTTATGAAGTCAATCTAGGCTTTAAAACAATTTTTCATATGCCAAAACATGTTCATAATATTTATTCAACTCAAATTCATGATTATAAAATTTGGACAGCTTTATAAAATAAGTTTAAAACCCTTAAAAATCAATCTAAACTTAATAACATCATCATAAATTCACCCAAAAATAATCTATGATCATAATATTAAAGTTTAGAACACAAAAATTCATAAAATCATAACTTCATAAATTTTCAAACCCTAATTTATAATTTCATGAACAACAAAATAAATTCATGTCTTAAAACAATTCATACTTATATATCAAAACATGATTAAACTTATAAAAACATGATTAAACATAATTATAAATATAAATTTGCAAAATTTAATCAAAAATAAAGTGAATTTTTTTTTTATAAAGAGTTCGAAAATACCAAGAATAGGGGAGGAAGTGCAGCGGCGGCAGCAGGTGGCCGACGGTGGTTGCCACGGTGGTGCAGTGGCTGGTGGTGGGTCCGGCTGGGCGCGGATCCCGAGGCACAATAGTTTTTTTTTTCGAAATTCCTAACTATTTTTTTTCGGAATTTGCAACCTTTTTTTTTTCTCCCTTTCTCTCTAGATTTTTGGAAGCCTAATTGACTAGTATGATCACGAAAAGTTGGAATTTTAGGTTTTGTAGGGTATTTATAGACCCCAAAGTAGGATTTTAGTGAAGCCCTTAAATACTCCTAAGTAAATTAGAAAACCTTTGAAATCTAATTTTAGAAGCTCTAAACATATTTGTAATCATAAAAATATTATTTAAGAACACAAATAACTACTTTTAACCAAAACTTTATTATTTATTTTATTTTTATTAATTTCTTTTTATTTAATACTTTTATTGGACATAATTTTCAATAAAAATATTAAAATTATACGAATAAAATACGAAGATTTTATGCATGAAATACCAAAATACTTTGTTTAAATACGTGAAAATGTGGGGTATTACAGTTTTCAGGCGAAATGTACCATCTCTTACTTCCTCAGAATTCAAATAGGGGCCTTCCCAATTTGGTGTAAGCTTGCCGTCTTCATTAACTCTGCCCAATGCTTCCATCCCTTCAAGCCGAAATCCCCACTCTTCAAAGGACGCTCTTTTACCCTCTTATTGTATTCTCTGGTCATCCTTAGCTTATAAATCTCGTTTTGCAGTTGAGCATTGCCCCTAGTTTCAAGGAGAATGTCCAAGGCTAACTTCATGGCCTCCCACTTGGCATTCTCCTCATAGAGCATTACTCGCAAAGTCGGCTCAAATAGCTCAATTGGTAATACAACCTCTGCCCCATACACCAGCATGAAGGGGGTTTCACCAGTAGAATTCTTTGCTATAGTCCTTATGGACCATAAGACATTGTGCAATACCTCTGCCCACAAACCCTTTGCCTTCTTCAGCTTTTTCTTTATTCCTTAAGTGATTTTCTTGTTGAATGACTCCACCTGATCATTTGCTTGCGGGTGACCTACTGATGCAAAATTGCTGACTATGCCCTGATCTGCCAACTAAACTGTCAACCAGTCTGTTTCGAACTGTCGTCCATTATCAAAAACCATAGATCAAGGCATACCATACCTTGTCATAATATATTTCCAAATGAAGTTTTTTACATTACTTGTCTTTATTCCTTTCACTGCCTCTGCTTCCACCCACTTCGTAAAGTAATCCACTGCCACAAATACATACCGTCGTTGCCTTGAGGCTGGAGGATATGGACCCAAAATGTCCATTCTCGTTTAGCGAATGGAAGTGGGCTTTTGATGATGGAGAGTCCACGAGCTAAGAGATATATCAATGGGGAAAACTTATGGCCTTGCTCACATCTGAGCACGTAATTTTCTTATTGTTTTTTTCTTTTTTGATACTAAAGCCATGTTCTCCTCAACTTATTTTTGCTGACCTGAACTTATTTTTGCTGAACTGAACTTATTTTTGCTGAAATCATTAACAATTTATTAAGCATTGAAACTGATTTTTGCTGAACTGAACTTATTTTTGCTGAACTGTACTTATTTTTGCTGATCTGAACTTATTTTTGTTGAACTAAACTTATTTTTGTTGAAAATAAGTAAAAATAAGTTGAGGAGAAAAGAGCCTAAAAAACGGGTAAGAATCAAACCCATTATGTCTAGAAACCGAAAATAAAGTTATACTCCCTCCGTTTTTTTTTACTTGCTACATTTCTCCTAAATGAAAGTTTCTATTTACTTGCTACATTACTACTTTGGGTATGTGGGTCAAATTGTTATTTTATCATCATTTTGTACTTTTGTATACTTTTATTCCTAATTACACCACTAAAATCTTCCATTATCTATTTGTTATATTATTTAAGCATGTGATCCTGCGATGAAAATGACATACCTAAAAATTTAATCCAATTTACTATATAGTAAGTAAAAAACAATAGGTAGTAACTTTTTAAGGTCTCCCTCACTCCCATATACAGTTTTGTTGTGTAATTTGCCAAAAAACGCATAATAATGTGACCAAAACGCACTTCTCCTTGCAACAACTGCCAAATACCCGCTTTCTTACTGTCATGGACACCGGCGAAGAACACCAACGACCAAACGATGGCGAACTTCCAAATGAAGCAAAATCTCACCCTTCAATTCGTTTCATTTTCCCTAGCAAAATTCCCAAGGTTTTGATCCTTTTTTTCCTCAATCAATTTTTAGCATTTAATTTTGTATAATATAATGAAACTATGATGTTTTTTTTTCTCTCAAAACCCTAATTTGATGTTAGAATTTAGGGTTTTTAATTGATGAATTAGGTTATAATCGATTGTTTAAAATATTCAGCAGGTTTTTCCTGTGTTGAATTTGAAGGATGATAATAGCTGATTTACCTGCAGTTTTTGTTTGTTTTGAGAATTAGTCTTCAGTAGATTGCAATGTGAGAGCCAATATGTAAGATTAGTATATGAAATTGCGGTTCAACTGTTAGCAAGAGTTTAATTGTTGGATTATGATGCTTAAAACTTTCCGTTCATTGCGAAGTTGTTGCTAATTTGTTGCCTCTATTGAATCATAGACATGACTTATTTTCGGTTGAATCTCCCACAAAAAACATGACTATGATGCACGTTCTCTTCTTGTTATATTTATACTTGGTATACTTTTGGGGCTGCGGTTGTGTTTTAGACTGAACTATAAACATTTGTTGTAATGAAATGAGTTAAGGAATGTTATATAAGGGGTGTCTCTTCAATGATTATGTGCATAACATCGCTTACCGTGTTTCTCTCTTGTAAATCTACCTTTTTAGGGGAGAAGTACACTAAAATTGGCATGTTGATTGAAATTTTTGCAAGAAAAATATGATATGTATTTGGAAGTGAGAGATTTGCGTGATGTTTTAGTTGCTATTGTGGCATTTATGTCAATTTGCCATTTTAGGATAGAAAATTTTATTACGTGATTTTCAAAATTTTCCATTCGGTTATCACATATCTTTGGTATTTACTTATAATTTGATTTTTTTTATTTATTTTTATCTGTAGGTTGAACATTTTGACAGAGAAATAAGATACATACACCTAAACCAGAATGAATTTTCATACAGGAAGTAAGATATCTCACCCTATGCTTCATCCAATAATGTTTAGTGTTTCTTATTTTAATCAGTTGTTTAATTGACTCACAATGTATAAATAGTGGTTCAATTTAGAAGTTAGACAACATTCTTATGCTTGTAAAGTTCTTGTACGTTGTATGCATTTCATAGTTATTTTAAAGCATCCATCCTGCCAGAGGATGTGGTTGTAAGGGACTATAAAATCACGTGGGTGTGTGATGGTGGGAGATGACGGAGAAGTTCCTGGCGTACCACAACACTATGTAAATTGTTTGACCTAGTTAAGGGAATTTGTTAGGATGTGAAAACCAATGTTTGGATTTGATGGAGGAGCAATGAAGGATTTCCCTATTATAGTTTGACTATACCAAGGGGATGTATCATAACATATCAAGTGACTATTACTCGTTTACACCCCATCCTCCTTTAGCTTTAAAAGGTGAGAGGCGCTTCGAAGTGCATTAGGGTGTTCGGCTTTGTGCATTGGGCTTGGTGCGCCTAAGTGTGCCTCTTGTGGTAAATAACAGAAATAGAAAAAGAAGGAAGTAATAAAAAAGGAAAATAGAATAAGAAAAAAAATATAAAAACATAAGAAAAGACAAAAGAAAAACATTTAAAAAACACAGGAATAGAGAAAGAGAAGGAAATACGGGGATTCAGAGGAGAAAAGTGAAAACAGAAAAAAGGAGAAGAAAAGGTTCCGTAAAAATAAAAAGAAGAGGAAGAAATGGTGAAGAAAGAAAAGGAACTGATGTGATGCAAGCAGCAACTCCAGGAAGGTGGGACTGTGGATGCTGCAGATGCGTTGAGGAGGTTGGAGCAAATAGGTGGCAGCCGTAAGAGGTGATGAGGCTTCTAGGGTTTTCACTTTTTCCCTCTCTTTTCTCTTTTCAAGCAATTTGATTACTTTTGTCTGCCATTTTCGCTCTCCAAAATCTTAAGAAAATGCCTATAAAAGACCATGCGACTAAATCAATTTTTAAAAAACAGCAAACCCCCAAAAACCCACGCCTCACTAAAAAGCTCGCTGAGGCGCACGCTTTTCTGCTTCTCTCTCGTACCCCCTGCCTTGTCTCTTTGAAGTGATTTTCTTGTCGCCTTGATGTGCTTTGTGCCCGGGCGCGCGCTTTTAATACTCCTCCTCCTCCACGGAATGGCTGGCACTATGTATAAAATATTGTGCTTCAATATGGACGAGATACCATATTACTTAAATAATGCTTTTAGATAGGATTGAGAATCGCAAACCACAAAAACACTAGAGTAAGATAATCTATCATTCATTACTTAGCCTAAAATATTATGTATGGAGTTTGATTTTGTATGTTAAAATATAAGTATATGGTCCTTTTCTCCTTCCACTTGCCCTCACCTAGGAACAACAGATGGCCAGTTGCTATGGATGATTATAAGGCTAAGATTAGCCCTATTTTGTCATAAGATTCAACCAACGCTACCTAGTTCGCTTTTAAAATTCGCAATTCGCTTAAAATGAGACAAAAATAAACCAAGATTGACCATAGTTCGCGATTCGCAGGTAGTTTAGGGAACTAGGTAGCAGTGGACTCCACACATATGCCACCTCAGATTTTCACTCACATTTAATAATTTATGTTTCTCATCTAAAACTCGTCAAAATATTTACTATATATATTTTTTTTATTTTTTATTTTTTATGAAGTTGAATCTTGCCATCCAACTTAAGATTTTGCTTAGACGTACCCACATTTGTGTTGAAAATTTTGTGAGTCATGTCTTAAGATGTGTGGGGCCCACAACATGAGTCTTGAGCTAAGGCTAAACATGCCCGAGCTTGCTTGATCAAGAGATTTTTTGTCAACTTACCAAGTGATCTCCAATGTAGTATAGTAGGGGTTATTAAACAGAAGGAGCAAGTCGGATTTAACTCCAATTATCTAGAATGACTAAGGTTCTTTTGTTTGTTTTTTAGAGTAAAGGGGTGAGCAATTAACTAAACTAGCTATAATTAAAGCTAACAATCATAATAAATGCGAGCAAACTTAAAAATTCTAGAAACTTCAATTTACTATGGTCTAGAGCATATTGTTTCGGATTTATAATGCTTTTGGGGAAATTACTCAACATAAGACAATTAATCAAAACATGAGGAATGAGAATCCCTTACTTTATTGTCTAGACCTCCTCTTGGAGTGATCTAAACTTGTGGAATTGTTCCATCAATAGTTACCCCTCTCTGAGTGATCTAATTCACTTCACAAAACCCACCTTGGGTCCAAGAGGTATCTAGAAGGTGATTCCTAAGTCCAATACTCAATCTCTTGATAATGTTTTTTTTGTCAACTTTGATTAAGGAAATTGGATTGCAAAAATCTCATGGACAAGGCTTCATAACCCAAAAATATCGATATGTCAAAAGTGGCCAAAGTCATGTTTTAAGCTCCTTGACATCACAACTCATAAATCAACAAACCCCAACATCCAACATCTACACATGGAAAACCTCCAAAAATTAATTATAAACCCTTCCCTATGGCCTCTAGAAGAAGATTAATCACTTTTCATGGATATTGAAGCATAAACATTAATAATGATTGAATAAAACATGTGTAATTATCAAAACAAACTCATAATACATAAAAAGTAAAGAAAAATGCATAAAAAGATTGCTAGAAGAAAAAGGGATAGAAAGATGATACCAAAGTTTGATTTTATTGCAAAATATGCTTTAGCAATGGAGATTTCTCTTTTCTTTCTATAGTTTTCTCTCTCAGAACAAGATTTAAAGTTAAAACCCTAAGTAAAATCAAAAAATGAAAGCTTACCTTAATTATACGAGGTTTTGGTATTTATACCCCATTACCAATCACAAAATTATGGACCAAAACTACAATTTCGTCATATCTCGATCGAAGTGCTACTGCTTAAGTGATTGTGCAGCTGTGTCAAAGAACGAACACATAAGTTGGCAGAGGGGGAGGGGGGGGGGAGGTCAGCTTGGGCACACAAACCAATGCACAAATGCGCATTAGCGTGTGACTGCTTCTTCTACTTGTTGCGCGTTCCGCTCTAACGCGACCCCAAACTCGCAATTGCCACTATCCGTGCAAAGTGCACAAACTAAAAGTTTCCTAATCTTTTCTCGATGTTCCAATAAGTCGGCACGCATTTTCGTGATCCTCGAGATGGTTCCTCATCGCGTGTGAATGATGAAATTGTCCTTGCAGCTACACACGGAAGCCTGGAGTAAGTTTTTTGTTCCAAAAAGAGCCAAAAAAAAGGTATAAGCAAGGCTCAAAGCCTCAAAACCACCCAATCTCAACTTATTCAAGCTAAACACGCCCAAAAACTAGAAAATACCAAAAATCAAGCTAACCTAAGCTAAGGACACCAAAAATAGGCCAAAAGGTTCCTAAATCAGGTAAAAACGCCTATTAAGTGGCCTTAAAAGCCAACCATCACTGCTCCATTATGGTTGAGATACCTGATTACCTAAGTGTATGGTATCTGCCTTTGATTTTACATAGGATTAAGAATGTTGGCTTTCGTGTTAACCCATAGCACTGAGTGAGATTAGCTTCAATTGAATACTGGACTTTAAATAAAGGGAAAATTAATTAGAACATAGGAAATCGTTGCGCACCTAGTAAATGGAAAATTGTATAGGATGGATATTAGACCAACACTACTTCATGGGTCAGAACGTTAGGCTTTTAAAAAGGAACAAATTAAGAAGTTGGGGATAACTGATTTATATATTAACCAGATTCTATCTTGTTTTTGGGAGGCAAAACAAACACAAACTACGTTGATTTGGTCGTGCTTGATGCCTTGACGTGTATGCTCTGGTGAGGATACTTGGAAGTAAAGAAATAGGGATTTGAAGAAAGGCTCACAGACACCTAGGATGAGTTTGATTAAAAGAGTTAAAAAGAATTAGTATCTAGGTTTGGAGCTGCATAAGTACTAGATACAGAAGAGTGGAGGAAGAGGATTTTGCAGGGTGGTGCAAAGATTGAGTGGTTTATGTAGTTGACCTCATCCATTGTAATTCAAGGCTTTTATTTTATTTTATATTAGTATTATTTATACTTTTTTGCTCAGTTTAAGCCTGTAAGGTGCCCAAGTTCATAGGGATTACGATTGACGACATTCATATTTGGTTAAATTTGACGGTCAAAGTTAATATTTGTTGATGCTGTTATTTATATTTAAAAAATTTAATTTTACAGGTTGGATAATTTTTTTTTTCTTAGAAAGTCCATCTGCCTCTTCGGCTGTTCTTCATGTGTGAAGTTGAAGATCAACCAGCTATTAAACTGCTAGGCTAACTTTGCAATTTGGTCCGATAAACCCTCCTTTTCATTTCCTTTTTATTTTAAAATAAAATTGTTGCTTCTTTCATTGCTTTTTTGTCCTCTTGTTTGTGCTTTTTGTTTTGGTTTATTTGTTGTTTAACTTAAATTATTATTACTAACATTTTTTGAGTTTTCTTAGGCACAAGAAGCAGAAAGAGGAGGATATTGCCATTTGTGAATGCAAATATAATGCCGCTGATCCTGAGACTGCTTGTGGTGATAGATGCTTGAATGCACTAACCAGTACAGAGTGTACTCCTGGTTATTGCCCTTGTGGTGAACTTTGTAAAAATCAGGCAATACTTTATGTTTCCCATCATCAGCTATTTTTCTTTGGGATGTTATGGTTGTGATATTATGGTTGTGATATTTAGCTGCTTCCAATTTACACTTCTGATCTTGAACAAGATATCCTTCTGCCTGTCATAACCAAGGGAGCTGGAGAAACGGTGGAAGAAAGGGAAATATTCTGGCTTATTGAAATTATGCTTGCTGTTTCTGATGTTTGATTCACACTAAGTTGCAAACTAGTTGAACTACAACATTTAATACGTGTTATTTTTTATTCCTAATCTTTTTCCATGGTCAAGCATAGATTTGGGTTAAGCATTGTGAGGTTCATTTTTGGGGAGGGAGTTATGATTTTTTATTTCTTATAGTGAAGGTTATGTTATTTCCTGGAATTACTTCTTTGGTCAACGTTATCCTTAACTTTAAAAGGCAAGAGGTGCCCCTAGGCGCAAAAAGGTTGTGTGCCTCGCGCCTCGTGCGCCTAGGCACGCCTTTTGTGTGGCCAGCTCCCAAAAATAACCTGCAAACAGATAAAAATCAGAGTAAGAGTGGAGGAAAAAAAAGGAGAGATGTCAGATCAGGAGAAGAGAAGGAAAGAGAAAGAGTCAAAAAAGAAGAAAAGAAAATAAAAAAAGAAAAAACTAACTTGAATTTTGTGGCGAGTGGTGGTTGGGGAGATGACCACCGTATGGAGGACTGATTGAATTGATTGTTGGAGGACTGGAGAATAGGAGAACGAAGAGGAGATATTTTTCTCTCTTCAATTTAAATAGTACTTAATTTAATGCATCTTTGACCAAAAAAAAAAGAAAAAGCAGAAGAATCTAAAGTATCACTAGGGTGCTGTGATGAAGCAATAACAGAGTTAAAGGTAGGAATACCAGATTTTGAAGAAATTACTGAAAATGAAAAGAACCCTATAAAAGACTCAAGCTCAATAAGATTATAAAGAAGTTGGTTAATGGGGTTTAGAAGAAATCTACCATTTACATCAGTAGAACTCATATAGGGAAGAAATTGAAGAAAATGAATAGGGAGGATGGATGGAAGGAGATAGTCAGATAGAAAATGAAGAATGTGGGAAAAACAAGAAAAAAAGAAGCATGGGCCACACTCAAATTGGAATGAAAAGACATAGGTTACATCAATTTTTTCACTCTATTCCCAAATTCTAGTGTAAAGTTATACATATAAGCTATACACAAGCTGTTACTTCACATAAATTGTTTTCTAAAGTCGATGTTTACATAATACGAGAAAAATAGGGTTTTTTTCTAGGAAAAGAAAAATCCATTTTTTTGATAACAAAAAAGAATTAGTGCTTTGCAATAAATTTCTACTTCCCCCCTCTGTTACAAGCTTTGTACGCTATTGTCTTTAAAATTTGAATAATGTGTTATCAGCATAAAATCAGCACAAAAGATTAAGATACAGAAAATTGAGAGAGAGAGAGAGAGAGAGAGAGAGAGAGAGAGAGAGAGAGAAGAGGGGGAGGAGGAGAGGGAGGCCGCCGGGAGGGAGAGGGGGGGATTGAAAAGAATAATTTGCTAGATGCATTTAAACTTCTATAGTGATATGTTTTGTGAAGCTTTATTACTTTTTGTTGAAGGATGGAAGACTTTGTATTATTTATTTTTAGATCAAGTATGGAAAAGGCTTTGTTGTTATATCAGGCATAAGGTTATGTGTCTCTTATGTTAAATCTCCCTCCCTTTGTTCTACCATGAGCTGGAGCCTTGGAAGAGGCATTGATGATTAATGTTATAAGATTGAGTAGATTTTATCTTCCTGATTGACTGCTGGGCTCATAGGTTCATTCTTTGTTGTTGGTTTTTGTTTTTGTGAATAATATATTCTTCCTTTCATTTTCTGATATGCTACTTCACAGAAATTTCAAAAATGCGAATATGCAAAAACCAAGTTATTCACAACTAGTGGTCGTGGGTGGGGCCTTCTAGCTGATGAGGAGATAAAGGTAATGGTGTGTTGAACAAAGTTGTTATATTATCTTATATGCTACATCTGAAAAGGTGCTTCCTTTGTCACTGCCAATTGTTGTGGTCCATGATTAATGGGTTTATTTTTGTGTGTAAACTAAGATATTTTTACCTACTTATTGATAACAAAAGATTCCAAATTGGAGCAACATAAATAATTGAGAGAGTACTGCATTTATAAATTTTTCATAATGACACATGTACGGATTGTGTAATTGACCAAATATTAACAACAACGTTTCTAGTCCTAAAATAGTTTGGGGTTAGCTAGTAAAGGAGATTTAAGTGTGGTCGTTGGGAACAAGCCCAAACTTCTAACAAACAAATTTCTATGACTCTAAGTAAACCTAGTATACAGGCAAGTCAATGTCAAACCCATTGGAATCTGGAGGTGTATAAGCTAACTTGGAAATTTTGCTTTGGAGTTTAAGGAAGGGAGCAAACTAGACTATGTGATGGAAATGAAATAAAGGCTAGGGTATTATGTAAATCCACCTACCATACTGATGCAACTTAGAGAAATTTAATTATCCTTGAATTAAGTGAGCACCACGTGTTATTGTTATGCGCTTAATCTAATGGTCTTGGATCATTTTCTAAGGCATCAAAACCTTATCACTTGCTTCAAATTTTGCTTTTGTGGGTACAAGTTTCCCAATTATGCTTAAGCCACAAATGATCCTCAAGGATCACACTTCTTTGGCAATACCTCAATTCACCCAATCTCCTCTTAACATCTTGGTTAGCTACTCCAAAGTTCAAAAATTCGGTTTTACAATGTTTTCAAAGGTAGATCTTAGAAGTGGCTATCATCAGATTAGAATGCGTGAAGGAGATGAATGGAAGACTGCTTTCAAGACCAAGCATGGGTTATATGAATGGTTGGTTATGCCTTTTGGACTCACGAATGCACCAAGTACACACATAAGGTTGATGAATGAAGTATTGAGGCCATTCATTGGAAAGTTTGTTGTGGTTTATCTAGATGATATTTTGGTCTATGGTATCATATTCATGCTGGTACCGTAGTAGAGAAGCTTGAGGGGGAAAGAGATATTACTTTAGGCTTTGTTGATTTACTACGTGATGATTATGCTGATAATGACCGAGCCACAGTATCTATTTCACTCAATCTTTGGTTTCTATTCCGGGTGTTCTACCTGTTGCTTCGGGAGGTATTAACGTTTGGCATATGACTGCTTTAACTGAGATCATTGGAGATGATTATGTACTAGTGGAGGAACCTTAGGACACCCGGATTGGAAACTATCATTTTTTAATTTAACCTCTCAATTTTAGCCTAATTTAATTCCCCAAACTAAGATTACATGGCTGTACTAAGCTTCACCACATTCCCCTAGAAAAAACACTAATCCCTCATATTCAAAATGTGTCAAAATTAAAAAAAATTGCAGATTTTTAGTAAAATTTATGAATTAACTAGCATAGCTAGAATTAAATAAATTAAACAAGAATTCAACAAATTAAACAAGAATTGAACAAAACAAAGGAAGAGCAAGTAAAGTCTACCAAAAGCATGTGAATTGGAACAAATTGAACACTAGAAAGCAATTAGAAGTAAAGAGGAAGCTATAACAAACAAAGACTTGCTGGAAAAATGCAAAAAGAATCACAATTGCAAGCTTAAACCTTGAATAAAAGCTGCTTTCTCTTTTGTTGCCAGTTTTCACTCTTTAGAAATCCTTATGAACAGTAAAATATTAAAGATTAGTTATGAAGTTCAATTACATATGCTGATTTAAATTACAAATTCGCTGACATAAGACATAGTAGCGGAGTGGCTCATCCATGTTTGTGGTTGACGAGCAAGAGGCTGACAGGGGAATCACCGCACTCGTGAAGTAGCTTGTTGTGCTTGTGCTACAGACCATCAGAGCTGTGTTGTGCTTCTTGCTTGCGGCTTGAATGTGACCAATATTGATCTGTCTGCTAAGCTCTGAAAGGGCAACTTTGGAATATCCAAATCTTTATCCAATGGGCCCATGGCTTCCACAGGCACCCAAAAACTTCTAGATGAGTTCCTCATTATTGCCGAATGATGAATTCGCCCTTTAACTTACNGCTGATAATGACCGAGCCACAGTATCTATTTCACTCAATCTTTGGTTTCTATTCCGGGTGTTCTACCTGTTGCTTCGGGAGGTATTAACGTTTGGCATATGACTGCTTTAACTGAGATCATTGGAGATGATTATGTACTAGTGGAGGAACCTTAGGACACCCGGATTGGAAACTATCATTTTTTAATTTAACCTCTCAATTTTAGCCTAATTTAATTCCCCAAACTAAGATTACATGGCTGTACTAAGCTTCACCACATTCCCCTAGAAAAAACACTAATCCCTCATATTCAAAATGTGTCAAAATTAAAAAAAATTGCAGATTTTTAGTAAAATTTATGAATTAACTAGCATAGCTAGAATTAAATAAATTAAACAAGAATTCAACAAATTAAACAAGAATTGAACAAAACAAAGGAAGAGCAAGTAAAGTCTACCAAAAGCATGTGAATTGGAACAAATTGAACACTAGAAAGCAATTAGAAGTAAAGAGGAAGCTATAACAAACAAAGACTTGCTGGAAAAATGCAAAAAGAATCACAATTGCAAGCTTAAACCTTGAATAAAAGCTGCTTTCTCTTTTGTTGCCAGTTTTCACTCTTTAGAAATCCTTATGAACAGTAAAATATTAAAGATTAGTTATGAAGTTCAATTACATATGCTGATTTAAATTACAAATTCGCTGACATAAGACATAGTAGCGGAGTGGCTCATCCATGTTTGTGGTTGACGAGCAAGAGGCTGACAGGGGAATCACCGCACTCGTGAAGTAGCTTGTTGTGCTTGTGCTACAGACCATCAGAGCTGTGTTGTGCTTCTTGCTTGCGGCTTGAATGTGACCAATATTGATCTGTCTGCTAAGCTCTGAAAGGGCAACTTTGGAATATCCAAATCTTTATCCAATGGGCCCATGGCTTCCACAGGCACCCAAAAACTTCTAGATGAGTTCCTCATTATTGCCGAATGATGAATTCGCCCTTTAACTTACTTATTGAAGCACGAGACTAGTTTTAGTGCCAAAATAAGCCAAACTGAACTGAATGGAGCATTGGAATGGCTACTAAACATCCCAAAATTGACTTTAAAGCTATATGCACAACTCTTAACTAACCAAATACAGAAAATCTAACTTAAATAGACCAAAACTACTAAAAGCCTACAAAACTACCTAAAACTGACCATAATGCCCTAACTAAGAGTGACTTAAGTGTCATTCGTCAGCCAGACTTCGTAATTCACCTAAATAAAGTAAACATAATCGTAGTGTAATCTTGGAAGATGCAGTAGATTATACTTGCTTAAGATTATCTTGTTTGGCTATGTTATCAATGAAATGCCATGATTTTTGGTTTCATTTTCTGTTCCTATTTCTCCTCCATCTATTCTGCAGGCTGGGCAGTTTATTATTGAATATTGTGGGGAAGTTATCTCATGGAAAGAAGCTAAGAGAAGAGCTCAAGCTTATGAAACCCAAGGTACGTTGCCTATCTTAGGGACATCGTTAAAAGCTGAACTTAAGTCCCTTGAAAACCTGCTGGCAATTGAAGGTTTCCTAATAGACTTTGGTAAATTGCTTGCTTGTAGGTCTCAAGGATGCATATATTATTTCTTTGAACGCTAATGAATCTATCGATGCGACTAGGAAGGGAAGCTTGGCTCGGTTCATTAATCATTCCTGGTGAGATTTCAGCAGATTTTGTGACTTGTACCAACCAAAAACTCCTCTGACAGCTGTGAATTACTTTGATTTTACAGTCATCCAAATTGTGAGACAAGAAAGTGGACAGTATTAGGAGAAATAAGGGTGGGCATATTTGCGAAGCAGGACATTCCTGTCGGAACTGAACTGGCATATGATTACAACTTTGAATGGTTTGGTGGTGCGAAGGTTCGATGTCTTTGTGGTGCTGCTAGTTGTTCTGGATTTCTTGGGGCAAAATCACGTGGTTTCCAGGTATGTTTAGTAATGTTGTGGAGCTCATGATTGCATATTGCGCGCCATATCCTTCATATAAGCTTTGGTTGGTTCATTTTTTGTAAAGGAAAGGAAAAGAAGTGAAAAAATAAGAAAGGAAAGGAAGAGAAAAGAAATCAAGTCTACTTTCCCATGTTTGGTTTCAAAGGTAGGAATTGGATGGAATCCCATGTTTGGTTGGTATTAGTAAAGGAAAGAAAGACAAATTCGAAACATTTTCTTATTGTAAAATTTTTAATTTGTCTTTCCTCCCAAATCCCCCCAATTTTGGGAGGAAAGAAAAATGCAAAAAATGTTAATAATCTTTCTCTCCCTTCCCTTCCATTTCCAATCAAATTCCATCTATTTTTTTAAACCAAACGTTGGAAAGCCTGGTTTTTCCTTTCTCTTCCTTTCCTTTCCTGCCCAATCCATCCTACCAAAGAAGCTGATAGTGTAATGCATAATATATATAGATTCAACTAAACTAGCAACGAACCCATGCGATACACATGGTAGCACATGCATGTTTTATTGCAATTCTAATAAAAATGACCATTTGAAATGATTCATATAATATATAACATGAATCTCAATTTTAATGTACATTTCACATTGAAGTCAATGATTTCTTAAGTATTATATTCAAATATTCTTTTATAACAGATTACAGAATTAGAAATTGTGATCATTTTAAAATTTTCTTTTAGAACAAAGTTATCGCTCTTAAAAATTCATAACATATCATACAACAATAACAAAGTCTTCGTCTCAAATTTTTGGGGTCGGCTAGATATGAATTAATAAGAGGAATTGCAAAAATCATTTGAAGGATTCCTAACGCCATGTTCTTTTCAACCCCCAGTAGCCTCAAATCTCCACTAATAACCCTCACCCAAGTTGCTTAGATCTTCCTTACCTCTCCCTCGTCCATCTTATTGCCAGTCTTCTAGCCTTCTTACCAGTGTGTTACTTGGTCGTATACGTCCAAACCTTCTTAAACGACTTCCCCTCATCTTATCCTCCATAGAAGTAATACCTACCTTTTTTCTTAATAACCTCATTTCTTGTTTTATCATTTTTATATGCCCCCACATCTGACGTAGCAGACACATCTTTGTCACACTTATCTTATGAAGGTGATAATATTTTAGAGCCCGACATTGGGTCCCATAAATCAGTGCCGGCCTAATGGCAATGCGGTCGAATTTTTCTCAATTTTTTGGCATACCGCATACCTTGATTACATTGAAATTCGAAAGCCTCCTTCCACTTCAACCAACCTTATTTGTGGGCCACATCTCCTTCCAATATAATATCCGTTTAAATAGTGGATCCTTGTACACAATTAATTGGAACGCTGAACACTCTTTCAGTCTTTCCATCCAAACTAATTGAGCTTAATAATAATTTTTTAATTTTTATCTCATGGCCAAATTTGCTTATATGATAGACAAATATTCAATTGTTATAATTTTATCTAATATGCAATTAAAGATATTCATGGTCAAATTGCTATATTGGCAAACACGTGCAGGCAAAACAGGAAACAAAAGTATGCGAAGGGAGCAGATACCTTTGATCCCTTGAATGGAAACAACCAATTACTTTGTTATATATTTTGTTTCCAAGAATTGCTCTCCTCCAATACACATACAGACAAATTTGTGTGCGGTAGGGGATATCATTATACCAAAACTCTCATTTAAGTGTAGATGAGAAAATAAGACTTCAACGTTGTTTAGGGTATAGCAATAGTTACTTCGGGATTAGTTTCTATTAAACCAGATTAATTGGAAAGAGCACAATAGGTTTGCCATTAGGATTAGCTTGTGAAAGAAATAGGAGATCCGGACGAGAGGGGGGGGGGGGGGGGGGAAAGGGGGGGTAATGGAAAAAGGAGGAAGGGCAAGGGAGAACAGGAAGATGGGAGGGGGGAGAAGATGTTTTCTATATGCAATTACAAGTATTCATGTCCGGCATTGCTATATTGGCAAATGCGGTCCCAACATGATACAAATTTGCGAGGGGCAGTAGACCTTTATCCTATGATGAACCTCCATTGCTTTGTTATATAGAAGAAAAAAAAAAATATTATGGATTCCAAAATTGCTCTCCTCTCAATCATCATACGACAATTTTGTGCGTAGGGGGTCATTATACCAAACCTCATTTAAGTGTAATGAGAAATAAGACTTCAACGTTGTTTAGGGTTAGCAATAGTTACTTCGGGATTAGTTTCATTAAACCAGATTAATTGGAAAGAGCACAATAGGTTTGCCATTAGGATTAGCTGTGAAAGAATAGGAGATCCGGACGAGAGGGGTGGGTATGTGGGGGTGAGTAGAGGGGGTGGAAT
>PYUH01000358.1:163755-175191 GCA_016808085.1 Suaeda aralocaspica | reverse complement strand
GGGGGGGAATCAGAAAATCGCTGTAAATAGAGGATATATAATAAGAAAAGGGCAGTCGGAGATTGTACAGAGCATTCCATAACTTCTAGTAGGCTTTTGGAAGTGTTTAAGCTGCTGAAATGCTTGATTTACCTTCAAACTTCAGCAACGTTTTCAAATTATCAGTGCACAGTTCATCACTATCTCTTTTGAATTTATGTCCAATACAGAGTTTCTGCTAGAAACATGATTGGTTAGGGATAAGTAAGTAGCTTGATGGTGGCCTAGGAATTGCTGTTCTGGTTGGGCGAGGGAGGTGCATCAGTATTGAAGAATCCGGGTTGGGGAAGGGAGGTTTGTCAACAGGGAAGAATCAGGAGTTGAGGTTGTACTCAGAAACTCAGTAGTACTACTGTAGGACTCTAGTGGTTGCCCGTCTTTTTCTAATAACTTTATCAAACGTGGAGCTAATAGACAGTCAATTGCTAATTTCATATGGAAGTAAAAGATTCCTTATAAAGTGAGAGCCATGGGAGGATCAACACTTGTTATATACTCCAATGCGTAGTCATGGTTGGTTATACTGCCTGATATCGGCATGCTCTTCTTACGGGTCTTGGTCAAATAAATTTGTTCTTCTTGAGGTGTCTTATTTTCCATCAAAAATGTTTTTTTTGGCTTTGCATAACAAGATTTGGATCATTGGATTTAATGCTTTGAATATTTTAAATTGATTGCAGTTTTACTTTCTAAGTTTGGAAGGGTCAAGTAAAAAATGATGCTTTGGCTAGATGTTATAACAATGATTATGTGGAGTGTGTCTGGAGCTAAGTTGGTCGCATGTATTCAGGAGCAGAGAGCTTTTGTCACATATTGAGGATGATTAATGGGGTTTGGTCCTGGGGAGATACAGAGGGATTAGAATTACTTGTTGTCGTGTTTTCTGAGAGAGGGCAACATGTCATTTTTGTTGTTTCTTTCACTTTGTTAGTTGCGACTTAATAGTACTGTTAAAACAGCTAATGCTTTTAATTAACATGAAATCAGGCCAAATTATTGGAGGTCATATACTAAAGTATAGTATAGTGATTCAAGTAATAAGAACGATGCACATTTCATTACAAGTGAAATTCTTAGACCATTAGTCATGAGAGGCATGAGAAAACAATCAAGGTTAAGGGTCACAAGTTTCATTTCTAAATCTGCATCCATATAAAACTCTAGTATATAGTATAAAGGAATTTGTGTGTTAAATTCTCTAGTTCTGTTCATCTAGAATTTGTATGATAAATGAGAGGTTGTGGTCCAATGATGAGACTAGTGAATGGAAATGCAATGAAATAATCATATACTTCAAGGTTGTGGTCCAATGGCTCAATCAATACTTATGCCTGCTGTTGCTTGCCTGCTTCCTAATGCAGATCTCATTCGCTCTTTCTTTTGAAAATTGTAGTAGCATACATATTGATTCATTCTGTCAGTAAAGTATGACGCATAAATTGGCTTAGGGGCCGTTTGGTTGGCAAAGGGGAATGGAAATGAGGAATGGAATGATAACGCCTTAGATTTAGGTAGTTGTTTGTTTTGTAAAAGATAAGGAACGAGGGCCACCACACAACCACCCTACCACCCCCCCAAAACATTATTCACCTCCCCTCCCCACCCTTTGCCGGCGTCGTGACCTCACCCACACCCCCCTTGCCTCCGCCACCACCCCAAAACCCTAATTACTTACTAAATCCTAACCACACCCGAAACCACCACAACCACCCCCAAAACCACCTCACCGTTGCTCACCTTCCCTTTCCGCCCGTCCTACTCCATTCACCGGCCTTCATAACCCCCCTCCTTTAAACCACCCATTAAATGTAGGGTTTCGAGGAGGGTGGTTGTGGGTTATGAGGGCCAGCGAAGGGAGCAGGACGGGCAGAGAGGGAAGGCGAGCAGCGGTGAGGTGGTTGTGGTGGTTTCAGGTGTGGTTAGGGTTTAGTGGGTAATTAGGGTTTCTGGGTGGCATTGGGGTTGGCTGCGGCTGCAAAGGGGTGGGATTGAGGTTGTGATGCCAGCGAGGGATGGGGAGGGGAGGTGGTTGTGTGGAAATTAGGAAAGAAAATGAGAAAGCTGGGGGGGGGGGGGGGGGTTTAGGGTTTGAAATTGGAAGAGTTGGGGAATGGGAAAAAACATCAATGGAATAAAAGATGTTATTCCCATTCCCATTGATTATTTCCCCAAACCAACAGCCCCTTAATGTCTTCCTTCGATCTTCTTTGTTTTTTTTTTACGTGAAGCATATGCCTCAATCTTTGCATTTACATGTTTGACTGGCATGGAGATTAGGAAAATTGTTTGGTGGGTAAAGAAATAAAGTGGTTATAGAGAGTTATAACAGAAATTTAGCAAAGATGGTAAAAGTATGAATTTTATTTTGGAGCTTCCCAGAATGATAAGTATGGAAATAGTCACAAATATAGAGATATGTCATGTGTAGTTTAGTTAATCTCTTGTATGAACTGAATACGATTTCTTTACTAATATTTATTCTGAAATCATTTGCTTTCCTGTTCTATTAATTGTTTTTATGCGGTAGTTGCCTTCTGCCAACTGCAGTCTCGTAGTGTAGTGTTCACCTGTTTACATAATTTGCACTTCTTCTATATAGTGCTTCCATTGTGTAACTGATTTTTTTTTTTTTTTTCTCTTTATTCTTACCTATACAGGAAGACACTTACTTGTGGGAAGATGATGATGACAGGTAACAACTAATTACAAAATGCCTGATTTCTATTGTCTGTAATCTCAGTTTAATGTAATTTATACCTAATTGATAACCTCTCTTAATGTCTGAATTGGTTGCAGTAATCTTGCTTTGATCTCTATTTCATGCTTAAGTTTATAGTCTGATGCTCCTACCCAGCCTTATTTCTCCATCTACTATTATTTGTCCTTTTCCTTGCTTTCTTTTTTTGCATATACTTGTATCTTTGTTTGAGCAAAGAGTGCTGGGATGCTTCAAACATAAGTTGATTAGGACCCAATTGTTGATTCAATTATTTGTTCTGTCCTTAGATGTGCAATTACGGTCCTTGATTTTTTATCTCGGTCAATGTCTTCTTTGGATATATTACTGTTTTTTGTTTTCTTCCAATTATTGTCCAATCCATGAAATTAGACATCAAGCCTTTTTGCTTTGTTTTTACCAGGTACTCGGTTGAGAAAATCCCTCTCTATGACTCAGCTGAAGACGAGGCTTCATTACACACGTTACAAGTACAAACTTTTCCAAGATCGAATATGATATTGGTGAGAAGGACATCATGGATAATGCAATGGATCTCGACCCCCTTGCTTCTCTTCCAGCTAATGGTCTTGAACCTACCATCTGCCGGAAGTATCCTCTACCAAAGAAGAAACTTAAACGTTTACCAAAGGGAAAGTTAAAAATTTTGAACAAAAGGGAACTTAATGCTAAATATGTAGTCTCACTTCTGGAAAGCAAGGAAGCACAACAAGAAATCCTGACGTATGAGGTACAAACTGTAGGTTTTGTAGTTCTGATTGGTTTGATTATGAAGTTTCATTTTTCATAAGCTGCATCAGCCCCTAATTTAGTACTATAGTATTGTGCTTGATATTGTCATAAAGATTTTTACCATCCTACTGTTACAAGTCCTCCATGGGTTATTCTTGATTGTTGGGAGGCATCTCTTGGTTTCTACCCCTCAAACATGCATGTAGTGCAGTTTCATGCGTATCTCTACTAATTTTTCGCAAATTACTCTTGTACGTGAAAGTACTGGATGTTTTATTTCAGAAAGTCAACAAACATCATTAACACAAGTTTTGTTTGCTGCGAATTGGTCTCTTATATGTAGTAAAACTGGTAGGCATTTTGACTTCTATTTATGTTGTGCAGGAAATAAAAAATGATGCAAGCTCCAATCTTGAATCCTTATACAACGAAATACGACCTGCTATTGAGAACTGAAAGAGACCACAAGATAATGTGCCAACAGCGTAGCAGAGAAATGGATAGACGCAAGCGCTCAAATTGAAATCCGAATTTGATCTGCATTTCTCTATCATTAAGAATGTTATGTGCACTCCAAAGAAGTCTCATGATATCAAACAACCTGGTAGTGTTCTGGATAAGGGGGTCATGCTATTGACTAATCAATAATATGCGTGCTTTGTATTGTGGTTGAAAAATGCCTAGTAAGTAGGAGTAGATTGCAGACAAGTAGGTGTATGCATCCTGATTTTATCCGTTGAGTAGACATTTTTTTTTTTGGTCAGAAAGAGCAAATAATACTAAAAATAAACCAGTACAAGAGTTTGGAGGGTGAGGTTAGAGCCTCATACACCTACGCACAACCAAAAACTAGGGTACATAGTCATGTATTGGTTAACATAACCATTGCCATGCAAATTAGAAGCAGCAGCAAAATCCTTAAGATACAAATATAGATAGTAGCAGGAACATGATCAAAATAAACAGTACAACAGGGTGTAGCAGATTAGTGGCCGCATCCTTAGCCCATGTATCTGCAACAGTATTCTTCTTCCCCCTTTGAACTGAATTTGACAACATGAAGTCCGTGCCTTTAGCTCCCTGCAGTCATTTATGAGTTCTTGACCAAGTCATTGTTAGAAGTAAGAGCATTAATCTGGTTAACAGCCTGCAAATTATCAGAGGAAATAATGACTCTATTCCAGTTCTTAGAAGTGGTCATAATGAGGGCTTCTCTGATCGCATAAACCTCGCCTGATAAGCACTAAAAGAGCCCCCTTTCCATTGAAAACCATTAATCCAAGAGCCTCTAAAATCCCTAGCGATACCTGCAACCCCACAATGGCAAGGCGGGACCAGGCCGCATCAACATTATTTTGATGGTGCCGGGGAGGGGGAACCCAGCATCCCTATCCTGTAAGTGGGAGGTAGGGTTCACAAGTGAAGCAGGGAGAAATCCCCTTTGGTGTGGGAAATTAGAGTACCACTCCTAAGTAGTAGAGGTAGCACGGTGAAGGCAGGAGAGGCTGAAATATTAACTTTATCAAACACCCACTTATTTCTTCTTTTCCACAAGAACACAAAACGAAGGGGGCAAGAATGTCACTAGGGAGACCTTTAGGGAAAGGGGAAGAGCCAAAAGAGAGGTGAACCAGGAAAGGAAGTAAAGGAGGAAGGAGAGGAGAGGGGGGACCATAGGAGAAGAGCCCATACTTCATGGGCTCTAACACATTCAATGATAATATGTTTTGGGCTCTCCAGAGTATTTGGACAAAGGTGCAAAAGGGAGAGAGATTCAAACCTCTAGTGGCTAGGCAAGCGTTTGTGGGAAGTCTATTCTTCCAGCAAAGCCAGAGAAAGAAGGAGATTCTAGGGGGAAAATCAAGAGACCAAAGAGACCGAGCTAGATTCGCTAGGTCAGGAGTAAGAGGGTTGTCGAAGAGGGACTCATAGCCTTCTTAGGTAATTACCATTCTCTTCAAATAAAAAGACATGTGAGTCCTCCGTTCATAAAGGGGGATAGGAACAGCTCTAACAGGCTTAAAACCTC
Organism: Suaeda aralocaspica; assembly: GCA_016808085.1. Lineage (NCBI taxonomy): Eukaryota > Viridiplantae > Streptophyta > Magnoliopsida > Caryophyllales > Amaranthaceae > Suaeda > Suaeda aralocaspica. The sequence goes on along the minus strand of PYUH01000358.1, from coordinate 169,654 downwards.
ATCCGAAAGGGAAAGGAGAAGGGATCAAGGTTGAGGCCATTGCTAGTCAAGCAATCCTGGATGGAGATGGTAAGATCTGATAAGAGGAAGGTCCTATGAGAAGGGAATAAGGAGTCGCGACCATCCATTTATTACCCAACAAGAGATGGAAGAGCCCGAACCTAATAACCCAACTAGTGTGGGACTTATAATCCTACAGACTGCACCCAACCTTTCCAGATGAAAGACCCCTTCCTGAAAGACGGCCATTGGAACCATTCTCTTAGATATTTATGCTGAGACAACGCAAACAATGCTAGTGGGTTATTAAATAACCTCCATAGTTCGCTCCAAAGTAAAACTTTATTACAAGTCTCCAAGTTGACAATCCCCAGGCCACCATGAGAACGAGGTTTGCAATACTCACTCACTCCAACTTACCAGGGGAATCCCCCTCTTGCAGGAGAACCCCAGAGAAATTGGAGAGTATGCTATTAACCCGTTAATGATGGACTTGGGGAGATTCAAACATTGCATATAATAGAGAGGAATGGAAGTGAGGGTAGACTTGATAAGACAAAGTTTACCCGCTTTAGATAGAGATTAGCCTTCTAAAACCCAATTTCTTTCTAACCTTTTCCACAATGAAATGACAGTGAAACCTTGAGGCTTTCTATGAAGGAGGGGGAAGCCTGAGTAAGAGCTAGACTAGAAGAAGCTCTACAACGCAGGGTAGACTCAAATTTCCTAATCATGTCACCATTAGTGCTTGGGGAGAAGAGAAGGTTGGTTTTGTCAAAGTTGATGGTTTGGCCGGAGGCCTGTGAAAAAAGGTCAAGGGAGTCCATCATTGAAGAAAGGGTAGAGTCATAGTTTCTCCAAAAAGGATAGGTCATCTGCAAACAACAAATGGGAAATGGTAAAATGTCTTCGACCCATCTAAACGGGGACCACCGTTTCTCAGTGCATTCTTGGTGATTAGGCGGGAGAGGCCCTCCATACATATAATGAAAATGTATGGGGAGAGAGGCTCTCCCTGCCTAATTCCCCTAGAAGGCAAAAAGAAATTAGTAAACTTCCCGTCAATGTTAACACAGGTAGATGTAGTAGATGCAACTAGAATGAGTTTGACAGAATCAAGATCAAAACCAAACATAGTAGGCAATCTCTAACAAGTCCCATCAAGCTTGTCGAAGCCCTTTTCCAAATCAATTTTGAAGGTAAACCAACCTTTTTTCCTTCTTCTTTTCATGGAATGAAGAACTTCCGAGGCTACAATGAAATTATGATTGTTACCTCGCTAAGGAGAAAGCATTCTGGTTCGGGAGATGAACTTTTAGGAGGGGTTTCATGTGATTGGCTATGATTTTGGAAACAACCTTGTAAACATGTTGCAGAAAACTGATGGTTTGAAATTTTTAATAGAGTAAGGGTTATCCGTTTTGGGATGAGACTAATACTGGTCTTATTTAGGATATGAGGGACGAAGAGGGAGTGGAGATTTGAATAAAGGGAACAAGGTCCCCGGCAATGACATCCCAATTATCCTTGTAGAAGAAAGCATGAAGCCATTGGGTCAGGAGCCTTGAAGGACTAAGACCAACAGAGTAGTCTTAATTTCATCCTAAGAAGGGATAACAGAAATATAGAGAGGGGTACCAAGGTTGAGCCTAGGAGGAGAGAGAAATTCGACAGAAACTTTAGAGGAAGAGAAAGGAAAGAAGAAGGAAAGAAGAGATGTGGTCTCTAAGGAGAGCGATCCTCAATCCAAACACCCGTGCTATCCTTGAGGCAAGAGATTTTATCGTGTTTCTTCCTAATGATAACCAACTGATGAAAAAAGCTAGTGTTCCTCCTATCCCTTCTGACAACCAACTGATTCTGGACCTAGCTAACAAAAGTGTTCTTCTTGTGAGAGAAGAGTGGATAACTCCGACTGGAGTTTGGAATCGAGGGAAGAAAGAAGTGGGAGAGAGGGTTAGAGGAGAGAGCAAGTTGGTATTCTTTTGAGTCTAGCAAACAGGTTTTCTCTTCTTAAGGACTCACCAAAGCAAACTTAGACTAGTGGGAGATAAGAGCAGTAAGTGCAGTGTTTTTTGAGTAGAAGTCTCCATCTAAGAGTGCCCAAGAGTTAAAGATGAGAGAAGAGAATGTAGGGTCAAGTCTCCACATGGGTTCTAATTATATTAAAGTTCCATGGACCAAGGTGAAAGGGGAAGAAGTTTGTAGGAGATAGGGGCGTGGTCTGAAGTATCTAGCTAGGTGAGAAACATGAGAATTCGGGAAAAGTTCAACACAAGTTATTACCCATGCCATATCCAACCTTTCCATCACAACACCCGCTGACCTTTGTTGCACCAAGTGAATTTGGGGCCCGAGAAGTCAGGTCTAATAAAGAAACAATCAAACATACAAGAATTAAAGGCATTCATGCGACTTTGACTAGAAATTCTACCATCAAATTTATCGTTTCCAGTACTATTCTTATGAACCACCAATGACCACCCAAGGTTTATCAACCGAGGTGGCCATGGCTCTAACACTCCCATACAATTTTCTTATTTGAACCGACTAGCATAAAATGCAGAAATTAAATAGCAAGAATTGGAATCACTACCTGGACTACACCACTAATCATCGATTGTTCCCCCTTCACAACTGGTGAAGTTGATATTAGCAGAGTTCCAGAGGATTAATCCCGCCCGAAAGACCGTTATCTCCACCATGGCATGACTATCAAAAGGAAAAGCTCTCCATTGAATAAGATTACGATTATCTCTCAAATACTCAAGCTTCAAGTTGAGTGTTGTTACAATCTAGTCATATCTTTATGGGAGTTTTGAATTCTAAATAAGAATGAAAGACTGATATTTGAATACGTCATATATAAATTTCTGAAACTTTTATACATGATTCATAACTGTGGGCACTCGGATTTAGGGTCCCAAATTTTTTGGTCACTTTGCAAACCGTCCATAGGTCAAGTTAGACCTAAAAAATTGGCTTAAGGAAAGGTGAAATGGACTTTTTAGAAGTATTTTGCAAAAAACGGAGCGCAAGAATTTCCGTCGCGCTGGCGTGACAGAGTTTATCACGTGACTGTGCATCGCTACAAAGTTTGTCACGCTGTAGGTGTAGCGCAGCAAATTGTGACGCTGCGACGTTAGCGTGACAAAGTCTATCGCGCTACCTATTTTAGTATTTTTTTGTTTTTTTCTTTAATTATCTTTTTTCGAGTGAGAATAATATTAACCATACGACGATGCTATAAGAGTCGCCAATGAGTTTTAGGAATCAAACTCATAAACCGTGTATTTAGATTGATTACGAATGGGACACGAATACGGGACGATAATCTAAATGCACAATAACCCTTTCGATCCCATATGACTCCAAGTATGATCTTACAAACCAAAAGTTGGATTCGGGTTGAAGGTACTAATATGGCGGATGCGTCATATTAGCCCGTAGCGGCCATTACTATTATTCTCTCAATTATACACAAGTTATATAAAGAACCACAAAATAATAATTTACAACCTAACACAAAATTACTATTATTATGGTGAAATCATAATAAACTAATTAATTTAGCAAATCGCCGTTAAGATATAATTTAAGGTTCCTAGCATGATACAATTTGTCCAAAAATTATCTTAGTTAATGTATAAATTAATTCAAATTAAGTCGTTTAACAAAAACATTGTGAAAAATTGAAATAAATTACAATAATTAAATACAACAACCAATACATAAAGTTTATTTAAGACTTTCAGAAAACTTACAATTCTCGCTTGATTATTGTTTCTTGAGTATTAATTTAGACAAGTTTCAAATTCAATTCATAATAATAAGAAATTAACCCACTTAATTAGAAATAAAATAAAAATAATTTGATGGAGAAATATTTTAAGTGTAAGAGAAAAGGGAAAAAAGGAGAGAAATGGTTTAGGAGAATGAGAAATGTCGGTTTTGGAAGTGTGAGAATGGGTAGAAAATCAAGAGTCCAGAGACCCATTTTAGAGGAGAACAAAATGGTATTTATAAGAAAAATGTTGTAGCGCTACAGGTTTTTCACGCTGGCCAGTAGGGTTACAAGTTTAGTAACGCGACCAGCCAGCGTGACACAATTGTCACGCTGCGCAGCTGCGCTGGTTTGCTTGTTCACACTGCTAGTCACGCGACTTCGAGTCGCCTACGCTAAAATCTGTTTTTTTTGTTTTTTTTTTTTAAATCAAATTGTCTTATTAAAAATCCAATAATATAAAAGGCTTTTTAAAAATTTATTTGTAATTTTAAGAAAAATAGTAAAATTAGTCCAATAACATCAGTTGTCCAAATCTAGAAAGTGGGTTTATGTTCATCATGGAGTCTACCACCGGGACCGGGGACTAAATTAGATGTCCACAATAACATCTTGCTAAATGTCTTCATATTATCACAATATATCTCATTGGAGTATAATTTTTTGTCAGGTAATCTTCATATATTATAAACATAACTTACTACATTATGTTACCAAATTCCGTACATCACAATGAATTGTATGAAACTAGCACTGTAAATGATGAGATGAAATGTATACTAATAAGATATTGAACATAAAACATGTATATGATGAGTGCACCATCTAACTACTAATCTACACATGCAATAAATAATGTATTTATTTACGACTCTCACATGCACATAAATGTAGACTCAAAAATGCAAGACACTGTACGGTGTTGGATTTCAAAAATCTATTGTTGGACTTCTGGTCTTTGATGATCATCATTTCCCTTTAGTGGACTTCCATCCATGATAAGCTTTGAATCATTGTCAATATGTCGACATAAAAGTAAACTTTTATTTCAGATCCCTATTCTCAAAATCCACGTACTTACTTTTGTCTAGGCATATAATCCATCGTTCCATCAAATACCTTATCTCATTTTCAGATGTAATTGCATGCTATATTACAATGATATTGAATACATTTCCCATTGGTACCATTAGTCGATTAACATCTAATGCTTATATCATAGCAATCTTTATGATTCAGATATCATTACCACTCCGGGGCATAATTATGGTATCAATATACCTTACACTTTCAATAGTGTCAACGCACTTTCTTGCCATATATTACATATTTATTTGAAAAGATCATACCTCCTACACTTCGGATGCAATGATTCGAGTACTATTGGCAAATTTTTCTCAATGTTACACTAATATGACCAAAAATGTATCTTCAACGCTATATAACATGGAGACATACTGAATACAAATCAAACCATAGATGTGCAACATATCTTGATAATATATAGACAAAAGTTGGCAATAATATCTCTAATAGTCTTATAGGGATCATCACTTATAGTTTAGTAATTTTGCCAACTTATCCAATTCTTCTCCCCTAGTTGGTAAAATTTCAAATATAGGGCATCATATTCTTAACCACTTTTTTTTTTGAGTGGAATTTCTAACCAACTGTGTTATATTCATGTGCAAAAATTTCATCCAATAGAATATTGTTTTAACAAATTTCATCGCTTATAGACATTATTCAACAAATTTGTGTCTCTTCTGGAGAATAATCAATGAAAAACCATATCTTCTCTAATTTATGATGTACATCGCACATGTGTTTATAAATTCATCAATAATGTTCTCTTCTAGAGATTAATAACAATGGGGAGACAAATATGTGCAGTTGTGGTTTATTCTTGTGTGCTGACATTCAACAGCCCCAAAAAAAATTTGTATATAAACTAACAGAACTTAATTTATACGCATGTAACTCCACTCAATGGTGATCATATAATTGCCAATACCTTTGAATAAGAGTTTTTTCTTACTCAAAGTGTTAACAATACAAGGTGATTTGATAATCCTAGTCCCATAATATGGAACACCATATAAGTTATTTTAGTGA
>PYUH01000358.1:116150-163730 GCA_016808085.1 Suaeda aralocaspica | reverse complement strand
GGGGGGGGGGGGGAGGGTTTGAAAGTGGAAGAGTTTGGGGGAATGGGAAAAAACATCAATGGGAATGAAAGATGTTGATTCCCATTCCCATTGATTATTTCCCCAAACCAAACAGCCCCTTAATGTCTTCCTTCGATCTTCTTTGTTTTTTTTTTACGTGAAAGCATATGCCTCAATCTTTGCATTTTACATGTTTGACTGGCATGGAGATTAGGAAAAATTGTTTGGTGGGTAAAGAAAATAAAGTGGTTATAGAGAGTTATAACAGAAATTTAGCAAAGATGGTAAAAGTATGAATTTTATTTTGGAGCTTCCCAGAATGATAAGTATGGAAATAGTCACAAATATAGAGATATGTCATGTGTGTAGTTTAGTTAATCTCTTGTATGAACATGAATACGATTTCTTTACTAATATTTATTCTGAAATCATTTGCTTTCCTGTTCTATTAATTGTTTTTATGCGGTAGTTGCCTTCTGCCAACTGCAGTCTCGTAGTGTAGTGTTCACCTGTTTACATAATTTGCACTTCTTCCTTATATTAGTGCTTCCATTGTGTAACTGATTTTTTTTTTTTTTCTCTTTATTCTTACCTATACAGGAAGACACTTACTTGTGGGAAGATGATGATGACAGGTAACAACTAATTACAACATGCCTGATTTCTATTGTCTGTAATCTCAGTTTAATGTAATTTATACCTAATTTGATAACCTCTCTTAATTGTCTGAATTGGTTGCAGTAATCTTGCTTTGATCTCTATTTCATGCTTAAGTTTATAGTCTGATGCTCCTACCCAGCCTTATTTCTCCATCTACTATTATTTGTCCTTTTCCTTGCTTTCTTTTCTTGCATATACTTGTATCTTTGTTTGAGCAAAGAGTGCTGGGATGCTTCAAACATAAGTTGATTAGGACCCAATTGTTGATTCAATTATTTGTTCTGTCCTTAGATGTGCAATTACGGTCCTTGATTTTTTATCTCGGTCAATGTCTTCTTTGGATATATTTACTGTTTTTTGTTTTCTTCCAATTATTGTCCAATCCATGAAATCTAGACATCAAGCCTTTTTGCTTTGTTTTTACCAGGTACTCGGTTGAGAAAATCCCTCTCTATGACTCAGCTGAAGACGAGGCTTCATTACACACAGTTACAAGTACAAACTTTTCCAAGATCGAATATGATATTGGTGAGAAGGACATCATGGATAATGCAATGGATCTCGACCCCCTTGCTTCTCTTCCAGCTAATGGTCTTGAACCTACCATCTGCCGGAAGTATCCTCTACCAAAGAAGAAACTTAAACGTTTACCAAAGGGAAAGTTAAAAATTTTGAACAAAAGGGAACTTAATGCTAAATATGTAGTCTCACTTCTGGAAAGCAAGGAAGCACAACAAGAAATCCTGACGTATGAGGTACAAACTGTAGGTTTTGTAGTTCTGATTGGTTTGATTATGAAGTTTCATTTTTCATAAGCTGCATCAGCCCCTAATTTAGTACTATAGTATTGTGCTTGATATTGTCATAAAGATTTTTTACCATCCTACTGTTTACAAGTCCTCCATGGGGTTATTCTTGATTGTTGGGAGGCATCTCTTGGTTTCTACCCCTCAAACATGCATGTGAGTGCAGTTTCATGCGTATCTCTACTAATTTTTCGCAAATTACTCTTGTACGTGAAAGTACTGGATGTTTTATTTCAGAAAGTCAACAAACATCATTAACACAAGTTTTGTTTGCTGCGAATTGGTCTCTTATATGTAGTATAAACTGGTAGGCATTTTGACTTACTATTTATGTTGTGCAGGAAATAAAAAATGATGCAAGCTCCAATCTTGAATCCTTATACAACGAAATACGACCTGCTATTGAAGAACATGAAAGAGACACACAAGATAATGTGCCAACAAGCGTAGCAGAGAAATGGATAGACGCAAGCTGCTCAAAATTGAAATCCGAATTTGATCTGCATTTCTCTATCATTAAGAATGTTATGTGCACTCCAAAGAAGTCTCATGATATCAAACAACCTGGTAGTGTTCTGGATAATGGGGTCATGCTATTGACTAATCAATAATATGCGTGCTTTGTATTGTGGTTGGAAAAATGCCTAGTAAGTAGGAGTAGATTTGCAGACAAGTAGGTGTATGCATCCTGATTTTATCCGTTGAGTAGACATTTTTTTTTTTTGGTCAGAAAGAGCAAATTAAATACTAAAAATAAACCAGTACAAGAGTTTGGAGGGTGAGGTTAGAGCCTCATACAAGCCTACGCACAACCAAAAACTAGGGTACATAGTCATGGTATTGGTTAACATAACCATTGCCATGCAAATTAGAAGCAGCAGCAAAATCCTTAAGATACAAATGATAGATAGTAGCAGGAACATGATCAAAATAAACAGTACAACAGGGTGTAGCCAGATTAGTGGCCGCATCCTTAGCCCATGTATCTGCAACAGTATTCTTCTTCCTCCCTTTGAACTGAATTTGACAACATGAAGTCCGTGCCTTTAGCTCCCTGCAGTCATTTATGATGTTCTTGACCAAGTCATTGTTAGAAGTAAGAGCATTAATCTGGTTAACAGCCTGCAAATTATCAGAGGAAATAATGACTCTATTCCAGTTCTTAGAAGTGGTCATAATGAGGGCTTCTCTGATCGCATAAACCTCGGCCTGATAAGCACTAAAAGAGCCCCCTTTCCATTGAAAACCATTAATCCAAGAGCCTCTAAAATCCCTAGCGATACCTGCAACCCCACAATGGCAAGGCGAGGACCAGGCCGCATCAACATTAATTTTGATGGTGCCCGGGGGAGGGGGAACCCTAGCATCCCTATCCTGTAAGTGGGAGGTAGGGTTCACAAGTGAAGCAGGGGGAGAAATCCCCTTTGGTGTGGGGAAATTAGAGTACCACTCCTAAGTAGTAGAGGTAGCACGGTGAAGGCAGGAAGAGGCTGAAATATTAACTTTATCAAACACCCACTTATTTCTTCTTTTCCACAAGAAGCACAAAACGAAGGGGGCAAGAATGTCACTAGGGAGACCTTTAGGGGAAAGGGGAAGAGCCAAAAGAGAGGTGAACCAGGAAAGGAAGTAGAAGGAGGAAGGAGAGGAAGAGGGGGGAGCCATAGGGAGAAGAGCCCATACTTCATGGGCTCTAACACATTCAATGATAATATGTTTTGGGCTCTCCAGAGTATTTGGACAAAAGGTGCAAAAGGGAGAGAGATTCAAACCTCTAGTGGCTAGGCAAGCGTTTGTGGGAAGTCTATTCTTCCAGCAAAGCCAGAGAAAGAAGGAGATTCTAGGGGGAAAATCAAGAGACCAAAGAGACCGAGCTAGATTCGCTAGGTCAGGAGTAAGAGGGTTGTCGAAGAGGGACTCATAAGCCTTCTTAAAGGTGAATTTACCATTCTCTTCAAATAAAAAGACATGTGAGTCCTCCTGTTCATAAAGGGGGATAGGAACAGCTCTAATCAGGCTTAAAACCTCATCCGAAAGGGGAAAGGAGAGAGGATCAAGGTTGAGGCCATTGCTAGTCAAGCAATCCTGGATGGAGATGGTAAGATCTGATAAAGAGGAAGGTCCTATGAGAAGGGAAGATAAGGAGTCGCGACCAATCCATTTATTAGCCCAACAAGAGATGGAAGAGCCCGAACCTATAACCCAACTAGTGTGGGACTTATAATCCTACCAGACTGCACCCAAACCTTTCCAGATGAAAGACCCCTTCCTGAAAGACGGGCCATTGGAACCATTCTCTAGATATTTATGCTGGAGACAAAGCAAAGCAATGCTAGTGGGGTTATTAAATAACCTCCATAGTTGCCTCCAAAGTAAAACTTTATTACAAGTCTCCAAGTTGACAATCCCCAGGCCACCATGAGAACGAGGTTTGCAATACTCACTCCAACTTACCAGGGGAATCCCCCTCTTGCAGGAGAACCCCAGAGAAATTGGAGAGTAATGCTATTAACCTCGTTAATGATGGACTTGGGGAGATTCAAACATTGCATATAATAGAGAGGAATGGAAGTGAGGGTAGACTTGATAAGACAAAGTTTACCCGCTTTAGATAAGAGATTAGCCTTCTAAAGACCCAATTTCTTTCTAACCTTTTCCACAATGAAATGACAGTGAAACCTTGAGGGCTTTCTATGAAGGAGGGGGAAGCCTAGGTAAGAGCCTAGACTAGAAGAAGCTCTACAACGCAGGGTAGACTCAAATTTCCTAATCATGTCACCATTAGTGCTTGGGGAGAAGAGAAGGTTGGATTTGTCAAAGTTGATGGTTTGGCCGGAGGCCTGTGAAAAAAGGTCAAGGGAGTCCATCATTGAAGAAAGGGTAGAGTCATAGTTTCTCCAAAAAGGATAAGGTCATCTGCAAACAACAAATGGGAAATGGTAAAATGTCTTCGACCCATCTTAAACGGGGACCACCGTTTCTCAGTGCATTCTTGGTGAATTAGGCGGGAGAGGCCCTCCATACATATAATGAAAATGTATGGGGAGAGAGGCTCTCCCTGCCTAATTCCCCTAGAAGGCAAAAAGAAATTAGTAAACTTCCCGTCAATGTTAACACAGGTAGATGTAGTAGAGATGCAACTAAGAATGAGTTTGACAGAATCAAGATCAAAACCAAACATAGTAAGGCAATCTCTAACAAAGTCCCATTCAAGCTTGTCGAAGCCCTTTTCCAAATCAATTTTGAAGGTAAACCAACCTTTTTTCCCTTCTTCTTTTTCATGGAATGAAGAACTTCCGAGGCTACAATGAAATTATGATTTGTACCTCGGCTAAGGAGGAAAGCATTCTGGTTCGGGGAGATGAAATCTTTTAGGAGGGGTTTCATGTGATTGGCTATGATTTTGGAAACAACCTTGTAAACAGTGTTGCAGAAACTGATGGGTTTGAAATTTTTAATAGAGTAAGGGTTATCCGTTTTGGGGATGAGACTAATACTGGTCTTATTTAGGATATGAGGGACGAAGAGGGAGTGGAAGATCTGTTGAATAAAGGGAACAAGGTCCCCGGCAATGACATCCCAATTATCCTTGTAGAAGAAAGCATGAAAGCCATTTGGGTCAGGAGCCTTGAAGGAGCTAAGACCAAACAGAGTAGTCTTAATTTCATCCTAAGAAGGGATAACAGAAATATAGAGAGGGGTACCAAGGTTGAGCCTAGGAGGAGAGAGAAATTCGACAGAAACTTTAGAGGAAGAGAAGAGGGAAAGAAAGAGAGAAAGAAGAGATGTGGTCTCTAAGGAGAGCAGGATCCTCAATCCAAACACCCGTGCTATCCTTGAGGCAAGAGATTTTATCGTGTTTCTTCCTAATGATAACCAACTGATGAAAAAAGCTAGTGTTCCTCCTATCCCCTTCTGACAACCAACTGATTCTGGACCTAGCTAACCAAAAGTGTTCTTCTTGTGAGAGAAGAGTGGATAACTCCGACTGGAGTTTGGAATCGAGGGAAGAAAGAAAGTGGGAGAGAGGGTTAGAGGAGAGAGCAAGTTGGATTCTTTTGAGTCTAGCAAACAGGGTTTTCTTCTTCTTAAGGACCTCACCAAAGCAAAACTTAGACTAGTGGGAGATAAGAGCAGTAAGTGCAAGGTTTTTAGAGTAGAAGTCTCCATCTAAGAGTGCCCAAGAGTTAAAGATGAGAGAAGAGAATGTAGGGTCAAGTCTCCACATGGGTTCTAATTATAATTTAAAGTTCCATGGACCAGAGGTGAAAGGGGAAGAAGTTTGTAGGAGAATAGGGGCGTGGTCTGAAGTTAATCTAGCTAGGTGAGAAACATGAGAATTCGGGAAAAAGTTCAACCACAAGTTATTACACCATGCCATATCCAACCTTTCCATCACAACACCCCGCTGACCTTTGTTGCACCAAGTGAATTTGGGGCCCGAGAAGTCAAGGTCTAATAAAGAACAATCAAACATACAAGAATTAAAGGCATTCATGCGACTTTGACTAGAAATTCTACCATCAAATTTATCGTTTCCAGTACTATTCTTATTGAAATCACCAATGACCACCCAAGGTTTATCAACCGAGGTGGCCATGGCTCGTAACGACTCCCATAGCAATTTTCTTATTTTGAACCTAGGACTAGCATAAAATGCAGAAATTAAATAGCAAGAATTGGAATCACTACCTGGACTACACCACTAATCATCGATTGTTCCCGCTTCACAACTGTGAAGTTGATATTAGCAGAGTTCCAGAGGATTATAATCCCGCCCGAAAGACCGTTAGTCTCCACCATGGCATGACTATCAAAAGGAAAAGCTCTCCATTGAATATAAGATTACGATTATCTCTCAAATACTCAAGCTTCAAGTTGAGTGTTTACAATCTAGTCATATACTTTATGGGAGTTTTGAATTCTAAATAAAGAATCTGAAAGACTTGATATTTGAATACGTCATATATAAATTTTTCTGAAACTTTTATACATGATTCATAACTGTGCAGGCCTCGGATTTTAGGGTCCCAAATTTTTTGGTCACCTTTGCCAAACCGTCCATAGGTCAAGTTAGACCTAAAAAATTGGCTTAAGGAAAGGTGAAATGGACTTTTTTAGAAGTATTTTGCAAAAAACAGGAGCGCAAGAATTTCCGTCGCGCTGGCGTGACAGAGTTTATCACGCTGACTGTGCATCGCTACAAAGTTTGTCACGCTGTAGGTGTAGCGCAGCAAACTTTGTGACGCTGCGACGTTAGCGTGACAAAGTCTATCGCGCTACGCTATTTTAGTATTTTTTTGTTTTTTCTTTTAATTATCTTTTTTCGAGTGAGATAATATTAACGAATACGGACGATGCTAGTAAGGAGTCGCCAATGAGTTTTAGGAATCAAACTCATAAACCGTGTATTTAGATTGATTACGAATGGGACACGAATACGGGACGATAATCTAAATTGCACGAATAACCCTTTCGATCCCATGGGGATGACTCCAAGTTATGATCTTACAAACCAAAGGTTGGATTCGGGGGTGAAGGTACTAATATGGCGGAGTGCGTCATATTAGCCCGTAGGCGGCCATTACTAGTTTTCTCTCAATTATACACAAGTTATATAAAGAACCACAAAATAATAATTTACAACCTAACACAAAATTACTATTATTATGGTGAAATCATATAAAACTAATTAATTTAGTCAAATCGCCGTTAAGATTAATTTAAGGTTCCTAGCATGATACAATTTGTCCAAAAATTATCTTAGTTTAATGTGATAAATTAATTCAAATTAAGTCGTTTAACAAAAACATTGTGAAAAATTGAAATAAATATACAAATAATTAAATACAACAACCAATACATAAAGTTTAATTTAAGACTTTCAGAAAACTTACAATTCTCGCTTGATTATTGTTTCTTCGAGTATTAATTTAGACAAAGTTTCAAATTTAATTCATAATAATAAGAAATTAACCCACTTAATTAGAAATAAAATAAAAATAATTTGATGGAGAAAATTTTAAGTGTAAAGAGAAAAGGAGAAAAAAGAGAGAGAAAGTAGGTTTAGGAGAATGAGAGAATGTCGGTTTTGGAAGTGTGAGAATGGGTAGAAAAATCAAGAGAGTCCAGAGACCCATTTTAGAGGAGAAAAAATGGTATTTATAAGAAAAATGTGTAGCGCTACAGGTTTTATCACGCTGGCCAGGTAGGGTTACAAGTTTAGTAACGCTGACCAGCCAGCGTGACACAAGTTGTCACGCTGCGCAGCTAGCGCTGGTTTGCTTGTCACACTGCTACGTCAGCGCGACTTGCTGAGTCGCGCTACGCTAAAACTCGTTTTTTTTGTTTTTTTTTTTTTTAAATCAAATATTGGGCTTATATAAAAATCCAATAATATAAATAGGCTTTTTTAAAAATTATTTTGTAATTTAAGAAAAATAGTAAAATTAAGTCCAATAACATCAGTTGTCCAATAATCTAGAGAAGTGGGTTTTATTGTTCATCATGGAGTCTTACCACGGGACCGGGGACTAAATTAGATGTCCACAATAACATGCTGCTAAAATGTCTTCATATTATCACAAATATATCCTCATTGGAGTATAATTTTTTGTCAGGTAAGTCTTCATACTATTATAAACATAACTTACTACATTATGTACCAAATTTCACGTACATCACAATTATTGTATGAAACTAGCACATGTAAATGATGAGATGTAAAATGTATACTAATAAGATATTGAACATAAAACATGTATATGATGAGTGACGCATCTAACTACTATCTACACATGCAATAAATAATGTATTTATTTACGACTCTCACATGCACATAAATGTAAGACTCAAAAAATGCAAGACACTGTACGGTGTGGATTTCAAAAATCTATTGTTGGACTTCTGGTCTTTGATGATCATCATTATTCACCTTTAGTTGGACTTCCAGTCCATGATAAGCTTTGATCATTGTCAATATGTCGACATAAAAGTAAACTTTTATTTCAGATCCCTATTCTCAAATCCACTACGTTACTTTTGCATATGCATATAATCCATCGGTTCCATCAAATACCATTATCTCATTTTCAAGATGTAATTTGCATGCTATATTACAATGATATTTGAATACATTTCCCATTGGTACCATTAGTCGATTATAACATCTAAGTTCTTATATCATAGGCAATCTTTTATGATTCAGATATCTATACCACTTCCGGGGCATACATTATGGTATCAATATACCGTTACACTTTCAATAGTGTCAACTGCACTTTCTTGCCATATATTACATATTTATTTTGAAACAGATCATACCTCCTACACTTCTGATGCAATGATTCGAGTACTATTGGCAAGATTTTTCTCAATGTATACACATAATATGACCAAAATGTATCTTCAACGCTATATAACATGAGACATAACTGAATACAAATCAAACCATAGATGTGCAACATATCTTGATAATATATAGACAAAAGTTGGCAATAATATCTCTAATAGTCATTATAGGGATCATCACTTTATAGTTTAGTAATTTTGCCAACTTATCCAATTCTTCTCCCCCTTAGTTGGTAAAATTTTCAAATATAGGGGCATCATATTCTTAACCAACTTTTTTTTTTGAGTGGAATATTCTTAACCAACTTGGTGTATAATTTCATGTGCAAAAATATTTCATCCAATAGAATATTGTTTTAACAAATTTCATCGCTTATAAGACATATATTCAACAAATATTTGTCTCTTCTGGAGAATAATCAATGAAAACCATATCTTCTCTAATTTATGATGTACATCGCACATGTGTTTATAAATTCATCATAAATTGTTCTCTTCTAGAGATTAATAACAATGGGGAGACAAATATTGTGCAGTTGTTGGTTTATTCTTGTGTGCTGACATTCAACAGCCCCAATAAAAAATAATTGTTATATAAACATAATCATGACTTAATTTATACGCATGTAACTCCACTCAATGGTGATCATATGAATTGCCAATAACTTTGATAAAGAGTTTTTACTTACTCAAAGTGTTAACATACAAGGTGATTTGATAATCCTTTAGTCACATAATATGGAACAACATATAAGTTATTTTAGTGAACTTCTGGTCACCCATTACATATCCATATCCAATGTTGTTCAAAAAGAACTTTATATTTATCTTGAAATTTTCTTAAAAATCACAATCTAAATATATTCGCTCAATATCAATGTTCATTAATTATGTCTTTCCATTCAAAACATTTCACATATCTAACATGTCGGCACATTATTTCACGTCAAATTGAAACTTCAGGTTTCCAATACGGGTGATCATACATTAAACTCAGATGGCATAATTTAATTATCACATCTAAATATTATTCTTAATTATGGTAAGTTTTCAAAAACTAGTGATTACTTTTATTATACATACATCATGCATAGCCATGAACAATAATATGATGTGATATAAAAACACTAACATGTGTTTCTGTCTATATATGGCAAGACTAATACTTTATCCAATAATCACTCATACTCTACTAGAGCATTAATTATTATCATGATACATGTTTGTGTTAAACATTTTATACTCTTCTGGAGTATTCTTACAATCTTGGTACATATCAATTTTACCACACTTATCTTTAGAACTCAATTGTCTACCACACTTTAGGTGTGCCTATATTTACTATTAAATCACATTGTCCTTCTAGGAAATATTTTTAAATTATAACACATATGAGTGGTATATCATTAATGACATTCAGTTATATCTATTTTCAGGATGTTATCATTTAGTATATTTAATTATCATGTGGCCACCTCTATTACGTACCAAACTGACTATCAATATATTTTAAAATTCATGGAATAAGTACTATCTAGCTCCCCCCCCCCCCCCAATCCTTCCATATGGGGGCAACATTTATATCTCATATAGCCATATACGAAGTATCCCTTAAGCCATAAATTCTTTTGGCAATGCATGTATCAAGCAAATTGAATTATTATTCTTATAAAACTCTTCCATATTATTCTTGCCAAAATGTTCAATATCTATATTGAAAATCTTCAAATATATGGGCATAACGGATACATTTTCAACTTAGTTGTTCGCAATATCATACTCAATTTCTTAAACTCATAAAACTTTTCCTTGCTAATAGAATATTACGTATGCATGTTTGTAGTTCATTCTTATGAACTTTTTATGAATAATTTTAAGGTAAATATCATGCCAACAAGCTCATCATCTTATGCCAACATTTATGCAATTTCTTATTCACTTCTAGGAAATAAGTAAGTCTAGTTATTTATGCACCATCAATACTCGTCCATGCACATAGTTCGTAATCAAGAATGTCCACTAAAAGATAGTATATCAACTATTCAAAAACTTTGAATATTATTTTCACATGACATTGTGCACATAGAAAATAGTTATTTTGTGGATGATGGGTTATCCAAGCTAGTGTAGAAACTATAGAAATATTTAGGTCATGAAAATATCTTCATATTATTCTTAAGAATTCTCGATCTTTTGTATGAGTATTCTTTATAAAATTAAAGAACTTTAGGCCCATATATACAAGTATTTTATATTCAATTTACTAGTTATTTAAATCCTACTTCATATAGGTATATGTATCACATATAGTTGAATCCAATCATGCATTGAGACTTTATAATTAAATAAAGTTTTGATGATATTTGTATACAAAAAAATCAACTTACAAGATAACATATGAGGTTGTCGTACACCTATCAAAAATAAACCAAACCACACTAACTAATATAGCTAGGGAAGTAGGGATCGAATCCACAGGGAAGCAATTAAACCTATTAGTTCTAAAAAGTTTAAACTGTATAAAGGGCCTTTGAATGTTGGATTAAGACTAAAAAGTTAACTAAAACTAGAACTGAGTCGATTAAGGGAATGGATTTATGACTAAGCCTAGGACATCGGTTCACCACAGATTAACAAATGAATTGCACATAATTAATTAATTAGATTATCAATTTCCTTGAATTAAGGTCCACTAATTTTCTCGAATCTAGTCCCCTTCAAAACTCCTCTAATGGCTCTCGCTCACTTAGACTCGTTTTTGCCTCTTGTCCTTATGATATAATTGTGGTAGTCTTACCTCTCGGCATCGATTTCAATAATATCAAACTAACAATTAAACCTGGCCAGTATTTAACTGAAAGCAATAAAAGTTGACAACAGGAATTGAAGAACATTAATAACCAAACTAACAATTATGAACAAAACATCAAAATCAATCCATGGATCCCCTAGTCCTAGAAAGAGAACTACTCACGCATAATAGAAACTAAAGGAACCAATTTAACAATAAGAACTGGAATTGAAAACATGACTACATCAATTAAACTAATTAACATGAACAAAATAACTCAAAAGCATGAACTAGGACAAAAACAGGATCCAAAATTAAAATACTACTAATAATTATGACTAAGAAAAATAATTAAACTAATAAAAAACAAGAGAAGAAATAAAGAAGAACCTGAAATTGCGATTGTATTGAATGAATGATTAAGTTTTGACAAAAGTAAGTTCTAGAGAGAAATTGAATGAAAAACCCTAATGAGAAAAATAATCTCTGCTCTAATGTGCTTTAAAAGACCTAACACAAAAACTATTTATATGAAAAGTACAATGCCCGAGCTAAAAAGGTAAAAAACGGGCTCTGGACAAACCGCCCGACCAACCAGGCAAATTCCGCCCGATCGGGCTCACGAAGTGAGTGATTTTGGCCTTGGAAGCAATCCGCCCGACTGCCCGAGCGAAATCCGCCCGATCGGGCGCGATCAGTGTTTTCGTCCCATCTTCTTGAAAAAATGCTTAGTAAATCCACCCGACCGCACGGGCAAAATCCGCCCGACTGCCCGGGCGAAATGACTTTTTCGCCTAAATCAAGTCAGCTCGTCTTTTAGCTACTCCAGGCTTTATCATAGCTTCCTGAGTACTTCAATTCTAACCCATGGCTTCTAGTATCTAGTTGTAGCTCATATGATTGCCTCGGAATCAATGCAAAAACACCGAAATCCTGCAAAAAGTCACTAACAAGTACAAACAACTCCATACAACCAAATGTTAGCCAAAATAGCTCCGAAAAGCATAGATTAGAGTCAAAATAAACTAGAAAAGGGGGTCAAACATAAGAATATAATACACTTATCCTACTCCCCCAAGCCAAACCTTTGCCTGTCGTCAAGCAAACAAACTAAACTGAACAATGACTTCACCCCAAAACTTTTGAAAATACAATCAACTCAAGCAATTTCGAGCTTGTAAGTTCCTATACCAACATATCAAAATCCCCTGACCGCCATCCACTTAAATCAAAATCAATGAGCCAACCATGCAAGAAATAAAAGTCGATGACTAGAGTAGCTCACTCGGTGTCACTCCACACATAAAGTTGAGCATAAACAATGAAGCTCACCCTTAATCCCAAATAAGAATGCAAATGCAATAAGTGTTTAAATTCAAATTTTGAGAATCCAAACCCACATCTCACACCTCATGCACGTGTTTAAGGGTAATCGCTCAATCCTAATATGGAAGTCGACTCGAAATGCAAGTAATACTCCCTAGCTTTGGCAATTGACTCACTTCACAAGAACTAAAAACATGCACATGCCGATCAAAAAGGTCTTTTTAAGCTTGTAACGTGGCTAGGGTGATGGGTAGGATAGAATTTGGGATAATGTGATGGTAAATGCGGGCTATATGCATATAACAATCAAAGATCATAATTAACATCTCCAACATCAACTCCAACATCAAACCAATTCACATGGAATCACATCACACCATTAAACTTTACATTTCAACTACTCCAAATATCACAAGCTTTTCTTCTTCAACATCTTTCAATTCTTTTTTTTTTTTCATTTTTCGTTTCTTTTTTTTTCAACTTTCAAGATTTTTTTCAAATTAGGCTCACGACTCTTAATGACATGTCAAGGAAAAAATCATCACACATACATAACTAGGCCAATAAAAGATATAACAATTTAATTCTTCGTTAAAACTAGCCTAGACATTGGTATGCAGAGCCTTAATGTGAGACCTATAATTAAACTTTTAATCAACAACCATTTCACAATGTTCCAATCCTACAAAATTTCCAACAAATGCACAACAACAACCAAACAACTCCTCAACTCCCCCAAGCCAAGCTTGGGCATATATCAAATGATTAGAACAAGGCCAAATAAGGTTGTAATATGGCTAAAATGCAAATGAAGGGTAAAAAGCTCAAAACAAGGATCAAGGGAAAATTTGTGAAGGAATGCCTAAAATCTGAAAGCTCCTAAAAGAAGTGAATGCCTTTTATCATTCGCAACAAGTAACATACCAAAGCCAAGCTACTAAAGTCAAATGCCAAAACATGGATCATACATGCACCAGGAACTAAGCACACATGAAAAGAAACAAGCATAGAAATAATGTATGCGGCTCAAATCCTCCCGTTAACACAGTTCAAGCCTCTACTCTACACATGGCTATAATGGCAAGATTAGAATTTGTTTCAAGCTAAGTCAAGTTCAAGCCTAAGTTGGCAATTCCAAAAACATAACTCATCACATGCCCAAATCAATCAAAAACATTTTTAAATAAAATGCGGGGCACAGGGAAGTCATCATTCAATCATTCAGTAATTCTTAAATCAAAAATAAACTCAATTCATTCAAACCATTCAATCTATAAAACAATAAAAACTAAACTAGGAAAGCAGTACAATTTTTTTGGTCATATGTAAACTCCTACTTCTAGCAAGTAGTACAAACCATATGAATATCCTAAGAAAGCAATAAATCTATACTAAAAATAAATAAAACTATACTAATAAAGCAATAAATCATACCTCCCCCAAGCTGGACTCAACAATGTCCTTAGTGCTTGAAGGGAGTAAAGTGAGAGAGAAGAGAGATGGTGGATGGGGTTAGGGGGTCATGAGTGTGGAATATGATGTAAATGGGTAGGAGGATGAAGTTGTGCAAGGATAAGAAAAGGGCATGGGTGGTAGACGATATTGCGTGTAGCATACATGGATTGAAATTTGACCACCTCTCACTATTTTGACCATATCTCAAAAAGTAAAATTTGGATCAACACGATTCTTATTTCATTGGAAAGTAAACTCAAAGAGCTTCCCAACGGTAGGTCGTAAGCCCCATGGAACGTCCTAGAGAAAAAGTTATGGTCATTTGAAAATGATCATGTGAAACTGCCGCGGACAAGTCTATTCGCCCGACTGCCTAGGCAAAATTTTCGCCTTTATAATTCATGCCTTCCTCACTCGTCCCGTGCGCCCGACCGAGCGGATTTCGCCCGAGTGCTCGGGCGAAGCCCGCGGTAGCACGGGTGCTTCAATTCCTTGCAAATTTTCAACTTAGCAACGTTCTGAGACCTGTACCCATAAACTGAACTTGACCAAAATCATCAGTACCCTCACTCTCACTTACCAACATAGATAAAACTTGGTTGAGGTATGAACTACTACTACGGAAACAAATTAAAGTGAAAAGAAAACTAGACTACTTACGGGTTGCCTCCTGCAAAGCGCTCCTTTAAGGTCATTAGCTTGACCGTGTTACCTAGTACTTTAAGGAGGGTCAAAGAGGGAACGTGAACCCCAATTAGTTAAAAACTCAAAGAGGCTTGGGGTTTCCGTTCGCTCAATTGTCTCATGATCCTTACATGGAATCTCGCCATTTATCTTATTCACCTTAAAAACATGTTGAGATGACTTTCGAGGCTTTCGACGTTTCTGACGACGTGTTTTCTTTTTCTTTGGATCCTAACACATCTTGTTATCATCACTATCTCCGTTACCTGCAAAAGAATCCAAACACAAAGGAGCCTCCAAAAGATCCTTATTAGGGGATCGAGGCAGGTCATTAAGAACAATCTCATTAAGAGTATAAATTGCATGACATGATTGTTCTATCATTGGACGTTTCAAAGCATCATTAAGGTTGAAAGTAACCTTATCATCCCCTACAGAAAGAGTTAGACTCCCATTTTTCACGTCAATAACAACACCTGCAGTGTTCAAAAATGGTCTACCTAAAATAGTTGGGATGTGTGCATCCTCCTCCATATCCAACACTACAAAATCAACGGGAATAAAAAACTTCCCTACTCTTACCGGGACGTCCTCCAAAATACCTTTTGGGTATTTCACTGTCCTATCAGCCATCTGCAAAGTAATGTTAGTGACCTTCAAAGCACCCAAATCAAGCTTTTTGCAAATTGACAAAGGCATGACACTAACACTAGCCCCTAAATCACATAAAGCTTTGTCAATAAACAGTGGGCCAATGTTACAAGGAAAAGAAAAACTTCCCGGGTCCTTCAGCTTAGGTGGTGACTTGTTTTGCAATATAGCACTGCACTCCTCCGTAAGTGCTACGGTCTCCACCACATTCAACTCGCGTTTCCTGCTCAAAATATCTTTCAAAAATTTAGCGTAAGTAGGAATTTGAGATATCAAATCAGTAAAAGGAATGGTAACCTGCAAATTCTTCACAATATCTAAAAATTTACTAAAATGATTATCATTCTTACTCCTGGTCACCCTGTTCGGAAAGGGCAACCTAACCTGTGACCTCGGGATCGTATCAATCGATGTGTCATCTACCTTCTCCTTAGGTGCTTCAGCCTCCTTATATGGAATTGTCTCTAAATCTTCAATCACCACATCATTGGTCTTCTTAGCTCCACTTGAAACATCAGAATTAACATCATCAGTAGGCATTTTTGGACCCTCATAAGTAGTTCCACTCCTCAAAGTAATGGCATTGACATGGTCCCTTGGGGGATTCTGTGGTGCCTGTGATACTGGAGGTGTAGGTTGTGATGGAAGGTGGCCCGGTTGCCTTTGAGCAGTTGATTGTGCAATATGAGCTATCTGAGTCTCCAGGTGCTTGTTGTGAGCCTGCATTGCCTCCATATTTTTCTGCATCTGCAACATCATATTCTTCAGCTCTGAAATTTCACCACTAGGTTGAGCCGGCAATGGTGGTGCTGATAGTGGTGGCCTGCTGAAACTTGGTGGGTGTGGTGGTACATATCTCTGCATCTGTTAGTGTGTCTGATGAGGTGGTATAGTTTGCTGAGGATTCTGCACATTGCTACTGTTCTTGTAGGAAAAGTATGGATGATCCTTCCAGCCCGGATTATATGTATTGAAAAATGGATTGTTCTTGTAGGCTTGAAAGGCACACAGTTGCTCTACTGAATTGGTACATGACTGGGAACTATGACCGAATGAACCACATGAATCACAGAAAGGGTCCGTGCATCCCGAAAGTGCAGCTACAGGTGATGGTGGAGGAACTGTAGTACCAATCTTATCAAGCTTCTGACTTGTGGCATTGATCTGTGCAGCTAAATTCTCATACTTATCATCAACTACATGTTTTCCACCCTTCTTGGCATGCCCTCTAAGGTTACCAAACTGTGAATTATGAGTAGCAATTTGATCAATCAGTTCATATACAGCATTGACCTCCTGGTTCATGAATCGACCATTAGCAGCAGAATCTAACAAAGCTCTACTCTCATTACCCAAACCATTGTAGAATGATTGAATTAAAAACCATTTCTCAAGCCCATGATGAGGACACTTTCTCAATAACTCCTTGAACCGTTCCCAATCATCATAAAGTGACTCATAAGTTTCCTAATTAAAATTAGTAATTTGACTCCTCAATAAAGCAGTTTTCTGTGGTGGATAGTACTTCCTCTGAAAAGCAAGAGCCAAGTCCTCCCAACATGTAATTGTAGCCATATTAAGATCATTCAACCAGGTTCTAGCTTTGTCCTTCAATGAAAATGGGAACATTCTCCTCCTAATGTAGTCCTTAGAAACATTCATTTGCTTGATAGTATCACAATACTGGAGGAAATTTTGCAAATGTAAATTCGGATCCTCCTTCAATGTCCCTGAAAATTGATTTAGTTCAACCATATTCACAAGAGCCGGTTCTAGTTCAAAATTAGCAGCATCGGTATCAGGTACTGAATAACCTCCAGCCATAGACTCCGTACTAGGCAAGGAATAGTCTCTCAATGAACGGGCCGCAGGTGGCGGTGGTGGAGGTGGTGGTCCTCTACCTTGTCCTTCTCCTTCGGCAGCCATTTCGACCTCTAAATAACCTTCAAACAACGGGTTGAAAGTGAACTCGAAAAACTGAGACAAATCAGAAACAGTTTCCTCCACATATCGGGGAAGAAATATTCGACGTCTACTACGTCTCAACCGCTTCAGAAATACTTGCTCGGGCTCAAGAAAAATAAAAATATCAGGCTCGTGGTCGTTTTGCATAAACCTATAAACTTGCACAAAATGGAAACTCCGAGCAAAGATGAGAAACTGCCTCAAAGAACCAAAAAGTTCTTTGAGACTAAGAAAAATAAAGAGAACAAAGTATAAACCCGACTAACAGAATTAAATTTTGCCTCTTCGGCGACGGCACAAAAATTTGATGAGGCTGTCGCACACCTATCAAAAATAAACCAAACCACACTAACTAATATAGCTAGGGAAGTAGGGATCAAATCCACTAGAAAGCAATTAAACCTATTAGTTCTAAAAAGTTTAAACTGTATAAAGGGCCTTTGAATGTTGAATTAAGACTAAAAAGTTAACTAAAACTAGAACTGAGTCAATTAAGGGAATGGATTTATGACTAAGCCTAGGACATCGATTCACCACAGATTAACAAATGAATTGCACATAATTAATTAATTAGATTATCAATTTCCTTGAATTAAGGTCCACTAATTCTCTCGAATCTAGTCCCCTTCAAAACTCCTCTAATGGCTCTCGCTCACTTAGACTCGTTTTGCCTATTGTCCTTATGATCTAATTGTGGTAATCTTACCTCTCGGCATCGATTTCAACAATATCAAACTAATAATTAAACCTGACCAGTATTTAACTGAAAGCAATAAAAGTTGACAACAGGAATTGAAGAACATTAATAACCAAACTAACAATTATGAACAAAACATCAAAATCAATCCATGGATCCCCTAGTCCTAGAAAGGGAACTACTCACGCATAATAGAAACTAAAGGAACCAATTTAATAATAAGAACTGGAATTGAAAACATGACTACAACAATTAAACTAATTAACATGAACAAAATAACTCAAAAGCATGAACTAGGACAAAAACAGGATCTAAAATTAAAATACTACTAATAATTATAACTAAAAAAAATAATTAAACTAATAAAAAACAAGAGAAGAAATAAAGAAGAACCTGAAATTGCGATTGTATTGAATGAATGATTAAGTTTTGACAAAAGTGAGTTCTAGAGAGAAACTGAATGAAAAACCCTAAGGAGAAAAATAATCTCTGCTCTAATGTGCTTTAAAAGACCAAACACAAAAACTATTTATATGAAAAGTACAATGCCCGAGCTATAAAGGTGAAAAACGGGCTCCAGACAAACCGGGCAAAATCCGTCCGATCGGGCTCACGAAGCGAGTGATTTTGGCCTTGGAAGCAATTCGCCCGATCGGGCGCGATCAGTGTTTTCGTCCCATCTTCTTGAAAAAATGCTAAGTAAATTCCGCCCGACCGCGTGGGCGAAATCCGCCCGACTGCCCAGGCGAAATGACTTTTTCGCCTAAATCAAGTCATCTCGTCTTTTAGCTACTCTAGGCTTCATCATAGCTTCCTGAGTACTTCAATTCTAACCCATGGCTTCTAGTATCTAGTTGT
The DNA here is from genome assembly GCA_016808085.1 of Suaeda aralocaspica. Lineage (NCBI taxonomy): Eukaryota > Viridiplantae > Streptophyta > Magnoliopsida > Caryophyllales > Amaranthaceae > Suaeda > Suaeda aralocaspica. The sequence continues at coordinate 144,487 of PYUH01000358.1, read as the reverse complement.
AACTCATATGATTGCCTCGGAATCAATGCAAAAACACCGAAATCCTGCCAAAAGTCACTAACAAGCACAAACAACTCCATACAACCAAATGTTAGCCAAAATAGCTCCGAAGAGCACAGGTTAGAGTCAAACTAAAGCAGAAAAGGGGGTAAAACATAAGAATAAAATACACTTATCAACATACTTATGTGAAAATGGTATGGTAGTAAAATAATGCATGTACTTGAGACAGATCAATATTAAAAAAAAAAACGAGACTATAAAATCAATACCGCACTTTAGCTTGCAATGTACTAATAGCACACTCAGGGCCGTTCCTGAGTATTCTTAGGCCCGGGGTGAACCTCAAACAATGGGCCCCTGATGCATGATAGAATTTAATATATGTAGTATAAAAAATTTTAAAATTACAAAAAAAAATCCTATAAAATTAAACAAAGTTTTTTTTGTTAAAATATGTATTTTAGCATACATGTGTTTACTTAAAACATTGCCTCGGTGCATTTTTTTGATGCAAAATCATTAATAATAGTGTCTACATCAAAGTTTTCCAGCATATTTTTCTCAATGCATAACATTGCTAGACCATTCAATCTTTGTTGTGACATTGTAGACCTCAAGTAATTTTTCAATAGCTTCAACTTTGAAACTTCTCTCTGCAGATGCTACAGTCACAGGCATTGTTAACAGAATACGGTAGGCAATTGAAACATTTGGATAACAATCAGCATCTTTGACAAACTCTAGAATTTGAAGTGCAAACATTAACTTATTTGATAAAGTCTTTTGCAATACTTTCAATTCAGAGAAAAAGTCGTCTGCATCAACATCAGATAAGTTATTGTGAGAAAAAGTATTCTTGAATTCATTGCAACATTCTCTTATTTTATTAGCATCACATGCCTTCAGCCTATTTGAATCCATTAAAAATCCAAAAAGATTTTCAAAAAAAACCTCCAATTACTCAAACCTTTCTTTCAAAGAAGCAATCGCCATATCCACAACCACCAAAAAATAATTAACTCTAAATGATTCCTCAGGTGTTTGTGCCACCTCATCATGATCGTTCTCATCAAAATGTCTTTTTCTAGAAACATGACGCTTAGTTGGAAGCATTGGCTCTATGTTCATCTCTAAGGCAGGGCTCATGGCAATATTTATACTAGCTTCAAATCCTTCATCTCTATAGTTTTCAAAATATGACATTATACCTTTCAATTCCTCAATGGAAGTCACAATGCACATTGATTTAGATTGCAATTTCTTACTCACCATATCAATAGCATGTAAAATATCATGCCAAATAACCATCCCAAGTATGAACTCATAACTTTGAAGGGCATTAGCCAAACTTTCAGCTTCACTTTTTGCCTTTGCATCATTACCACTTAATTGATACAATTTTAACAATGCTGGCACAATTTTAGGAGCATGATATCTAATTGGTTTGACACTTTTAATGCAACTTTCCCATCGAGTATTAGACAAAGACTTCACTGTTTCAGGAACATTAACTTTTAAAATATCCCACCTTTTGGTAGAACCAGCAAATAATGTATAAATGCATTGCACAATTCCAAAAAACAAACAACATTAATACAAGAATGTGCCATATCAGAAAGGGTAAGATTAAGACTATGACAAACACATGGCATATATAAAGCTCTAGGATTTATTTCAAGTAATCTCCTCTTAACACCTTGGTGTTTTCCTTTCATATTAGAACCATTATCATATCATTGACCCCTCATATCATCCACATTAAGGTTAAGAGAGCTTAATGCATTCACCAATTCAGTTAAATGTCCAAGTCCAGAAGTATCATCTACTTTCAAAAACTCTAAAAAATACTCCTCAATTTTCATTTTTCCACTGAACATATTAACACATCGTACTATAAGAGTCATGTGTTCTTGATGGCTTACATCGGGTGTACAATCAAGAATAACTGAAAAATATTTTGCATTTTGAATGATACCTATGATAAAAGTTCTAGTATTATGAGCCAACATAGAGATAACCTCATTTTAAATTTTATGACCAAGATAATGATTTCAAGCAATCCTAAAAAATTCCCAGTGTTCTCCTCATAAATTTTCTCATTTCCCTCCTGCAATTCTTTATCAAGAGTTTCATTGGTTTTCAACCTCACTCTCAACTCATTCCAAGTAATCATGTTATTCAAATTATCAATGCTCTTTTCATGCTCTTTAAGTCTCTCACTCAAATGTTTCCAATCATTTAAGCCATTTGTTGCTAAAGCACTTGTTTTATTTTGTTTCATGAACAATTTACAACAGAAGCAATATACTTTATCCACATGTTTAGAGTAGACCAACCATTTTCTATCACTACTCTCTCCATTGCTTAACTTTCTAGAAAAATGAATATTTGAAAAATGCCTTAAATTAGCATCCTAAGGAAATTTTAGATTCAACTCTATTTTAGGTGGCACTTTTTCAACTAGGACATCTCTAGACTTGGCATCAAGAACACCCCAATTTCTAGGATCATAAATGTCAAGAGAAGGAATAAAATTTGGATCAACTCGTTCATTAGACTCATTTTGTACATCATTAGGGTCATTATCATGGTCATCCGTATTAGTACCATCTAAATTACAATGATTATTAGGAGCATTTTGGATGTCTTCAAAATTAGTATCATCATCATTTAAATCATCATTAGTGTTAGTTTGGCTCTGATTGTTGAGATGTGATCCCTCTGAAGGCTCCTCTACTCTTTTAATTAAAAATTTATGAAGAGCCCCCCTTTGTGATAATTGTGACTCCTCTCTTTCTTTTCTTTTCTTTCTATTTTCACTACCAGATTTATGTTTGGGCAACATGTTTTGTCGATTCAACTTTAACTTAATAGATAGTTATAAGAAAAATTACACCTGTAAAATTGGAGGATTCAATCACAGCACGTAAGTAGCTTAGGTTGCCCAAGGTTTTATATCTCACAACTGCCAACAAACAAGACAAGAACAATACACTCGGATTAGGCAACTTAAAACATGTAAATACTATCAATTAAATTAGGCTAAAATATACAAGTACAACAAACAAACTGACGAACTACAAAGCATATGTTAATATGATACACTACAAAATCAATTAAACAATCAATCAAATAAAACTAAAAGAACTAATTTAAAGTAGGCAATAGCAAACTAGTAGTGCAATACAAAATACACAATTGAACTAGTTTAATCAATCATTCAACGATTTAAATCACAATCACATATGAACCCAGAAATTGAAAGTGGATCAAAAATAAAATTTGCCATTCACCAATCAATTATCATAATCTTAATTAAATTGGGCAAAATAAAAATCTTGATAATAAGAGTATAAATTGAAAACTAATAGATACAGAGTACTAATTTACTAATTAATAAAGTAACTTATTGAAGAAAAAAAAATGTAAAATCAAATTTTATTTTGGAAGTCTGGAACATGATGAATTGAAAAGGGAACTAATATACTCCCTATAAACTAATATACTCCGGATAAACTATTAATCCAAAAAAAAAAACTTATACAAATCATTTTCATCCACAAAATTGAAACACAACATCAAACAAATTAACAAATTCATCACATCATAATAAGAACCTTGAAATTGAAAGTGGGTCAAAATAAAATTGCCATTCACCAATTAATTATCAATTACCATAATCTTAATTAAATTGGGCAAAAAAAAAAGCTTGATAATAAGAGTATGAAATTGAAATCATTACCAATGAAACACACTGAAATTAATCCAAGTACAGAAAATTCCAATTATATAATGCTGAATTGCGAAATTTTGGAGGTGGTAGGATTATACTCCAATTGGATCCCATTGAATTTCGAAGATCCAAATTGAGTAAAATTATAATTTTGATTGACATTAGGAAATTCAAGATAAAATTTGGAAAGTAAGATAAATTGAAGATTAATTTTATGGAATGAGAATATTGTTCAACAAATCTTAAATCTATTGCTAAAGAGGAGGAATGTCAAGCGTGAAGAGGACTTCAATTTTTCAGTTTTTATTTTTTTTTAAGCATTGCTGATCTATATTTTTGGACCCTAGGCGTGGGCCCCGCTCGCCCCACCCCAGGGTCGACCCTGAGCACACTCCTTATTGTATTACATAATTGTTGCAAGAAAAAGGATAAGAGTATCCTAGAATTATCATTACCAATCAACCAAATCTTTTCGCATCAATTTATCAAAGTAAACAATCATCGACAAATATTAAATGTGTTGTCATAAATATGTAGTCAAAAATTTTGTTATATTAAAACATGTATTCCAGTACTCATCTTATTGTTGACCACTACATCTCATAGGAAATATTGGACATGATTTGTAACTATGCCAAACTACTCTATAGTACTCAACTTTCTATGTAAATTTACCAAATACATTGACTAATTCATCATTAAGTAATCTTGTATCAAAAGATTATGATTAATTATTTAATTTAATTGAAGTTAGTCTCTTGAGTAGGTAAGTTCGTTTTGTGACCAAAAATACATATTATGTAAAAATTAAAATATACTAGCTTCTACTCTTATCAATCATCACTTGCCAAATAAAAAGTAAATAAATAAAAAAGGTGCTTAAAATTGTTAGTTCATTAAAAGCTGTATATGTTTGTCTAATTCTGGTCTATTTATACATCTAGATCAACTTATGGTGTAGAGCACTCATACAATAAACAAAAGATAAGTCATATCGCATTGGGCTCTTAAACAACTAAACAAGTTAAATAAAAGGATTGTTACTGTTTATTAATAAGAATATTATACCTGAATACCCTTATATACAATGCCAATGCCCTCAAATAAATTCAACTATATAATAAAGCATATGAAAAACAAGAAAACCATGACAACAGATAAAGTTATCAAATAACATAGTTGAAATCGCCAAGATATCAAACATTATACCACAAAGCAATATCAATTTAAAATTAAACAAGTATGCTAAAGCCATACTAGACATGCATAGAGACAACTTCAAGCACTCTTTTAGGATTTCAGCCATACACATATGTGTACTAGTATCTTAAAGTTGTAATTAAATGATGACTTGATAAACATTATGCGAGCATGGTGACTCAATCTGTATAAACAGTACCCCTACAATCCTAATATTGCTAAGAGTTCTTATAAATTCTTTCCAATAACAAAATATAAACATCATGAGCAAAAGAACAAAAGAATCAAATAAACTATAAATGTAAATGGACAGAGGATCCCAAAACGAAAGTAATTTTCCAAAAGTAACTAGTACTTTCTCTTCATAGAGAGTCATGCAATTTGCATACGACTAAACATATAGTTCGTCTCTAATATAATAGGAATAGGAATAGGAATTAACATATGAATTGCTTAACCGCACATAAATTATAGTAGATGGAATATGTGCCTAACTTTGTTACAATGAATCATGCAAAACAAAACCACATGTAGGGGTACTAATGAATAAATCATCACTATACAATATGAATGAGAAACTATATGAATTCTCAATTGCATAATCAAGAAAGACAATAAAAAATATTATACATAAGAATACTATATGTGATCGTCATGCCACAGATTAAAGTATTTAATTTACATCTAACAAATTATTATACAACCAAACTTTTATCTATGTTATGTATCTCATGATTAAAATTTAATAAGAATAAAGATAGTTGATACTTACAATGAGATTCCATAGCTGTAGGTAATATGCTCAACGGTTAAGATTCGTGCTGATAATGTGTTATAGAAAGAGGGTTTTTAGGGGAGAGTATTAGGAGATAATAGATTCATATTCATATCAATGAATCATAAGGGAGTACATATACATATATAGATATGGGAAACTATTAGGGTTTCCTTAGAGAATAATAACCCTAGTTTCTAGAATATCCTAGAATAATCACAGGGGTATAATGGGCATCCACTAAATACATATATTATATAACAATTAGTAACATTTTACTCATTTCATCCCTATTTTTTTTTATCAAAATTCATTACATACCGGTTACTTCCTCGGAAATAAGTTGGTAGGAATATAAGTTATTTAATGTCATTCTCATTTCCTTATGATAGTCACCACATCTACCAAACACTGTATCACTTGCCTTTATAAAGTAAAAATGTAAAATATTATCTATTATAATCTATAATAACGATGTACTCAAGTAGATAATAAAATTATAAAATCAATTTAAAAAAAAATTACCACCTTCATCACTTTTTACTTGCAACACCTTCTATTTTGGGCAGTTACAAATTAATTGCAACACTTTTTTCCTTCTTTGGCAAATTTTTGATGGTGAAATTATGAAATTACCCCTAACTTAATTTTTAAAACAAAGATTAGTAAAACAGATTAACGTTCATTATAATATCCAGATTAACAAATACTTAAACCGCCCCTTTCACCCAAACTTAAACCACCACTAGGTCCATTACCATCAATGAAACCCTAAACAGTGACAAAAGACCACCACCTTCAAACCACCAAAACCCTAGTCCACCACCGCAAGACTTTCAAACAACCACCACCATCTTCGAACACCGCCAACAAAAACCTAGAATCTTCAAACACAACCACCAAATTTGAAGACCACCACCAAAACCTTACAATTGATTTTGAATTCAATTATTGAATTCGAACATAAACATCAAATTCAAATTCAAACATTCGGATCCACCGCTACTATCAAATTCGAAAATTTATTAAAGTGTCAATATTAAAATAAATTAATTATTTGAGTTAAATAGAATAAATATTTGCTCAATATAATTAATTTAGCCCTTTAAATTAAATATCCAAATTAATTAAATAATTTGGGTCATAATTACATTATTTGGGCCGATTATATTGTTAGTCCAACTAAAATGTCTATTGGGCCAAAAAGACTACAAGACTTCCAAGTCATCAGAAGAGTCCAAGCCCACTTCTCCGGGTTCAACATGAAGGTCAAAATCTCCTATAAATACCCATCATCACCTCAAAGGAAGAGAGGAGGAGAAATTCATTGGGAAAAAAGTCAATCAAGGACATTCTAAAGAATTTACAAACTCTCTCTGTCAACAATCAATAAGCACTACAAAATTGTGCCGATTGTTCAGGGATACTCAAACACATTCAAAGTGACATTGAAGCTGGTCAACCCCCACTCAAATTTGGTTGACAATAGCAGGTGTCATCTTTGGTTAACGTCGACAGGTGTCATCTTTGGTTGACGTCAGCAACTGTCAAATTTGGTTGACGTCGACAAGTGTCATCCTAGCAGTCCAACAGAATCAGAAGGCTTAGTTTATTTTTTATAAACTGTTTACAGAGATTGTACCTACATTCAAATTATTAATAAAATATTATTTGTTTACTTAATTACTTGTCGTTGACTATGACTTGAAATTTAGTAGCAACAAATTTCTGGCACGCTCGGTGGGACCATCTCTGCTTCTCATCTCTGTTCTTCACAAAATTAAGAAATGTCTTCCAAAAAGAGCATTTCAAAGTCTGCTGAGAAAAAGAAGTCTGTCAATACTCGACGACAATCAGCAAGCCTTGGTGAAGTCATTGGAAATCCAGACTGTGGCATATTCACCAGGGGAATGAAAAGAGCTGCAGTCACGTCTGCTGTAGCAAGTCTGCGTGCAGCTGCGGTACCTACCAAAGTACGCAATAATAGCGTTGTTGAGGCTGCTTTGGAGGCACTTAATGCATCTTATAGGGCGCGTGAGTCTCCTGTCTTTGGTTCAAACTCTACCACTGAACATACAAGTTCAAGTTCTATTGCTGGACACAAACGATTGTCATTGACTTCTTTCAGGTCGCCAAGGCAAATTGATGTGGACAAGGAAGAAGACTTGGTTGTTCACACTAGTCCCCTTTACAAACCAAACATAGAGGTTGAAACTGATAGTAGTTCTCCTCTATCATCTCCTTTCAGGCTTTTTGTGCCCAAGGAATCAGGTGAATCATCACAGTTGGACACCGCCTTTGTCATGGTTATTCATGAAAACTAAACCATGGAGGAACAACTTGCTGACCTGAATGCTCTCGTTAGCAAGTTGATAAAAGATGGAGAGGAAAAGGATGCTGAAATTAAGAAGCAAAACGAGCAAATTGCTAAACTGACAAAGAAGATGAATCACCTGAAAGTGACGAGGACGACTCTGAATCTCAAGACAATTCAGACGATGAGAAGGACAAAGCTGGTGATCCCAAGAATGCTTTAGTTACTGCTCGACAAATTAAAGACATGATAGCTGAAGCATTCAAGAATCAAACAAGTGTCAGTGGAAAGGAGGATCACCGTTACGTGAAGCCTTATACCAAGAGGATTGATAAGTTGCGCATGTCAGCCGGTTATCAACCACCAAAGTTCAATCAATTTGATGGTAAGGGCAACCCTAAGCAACATGTCGCGCACTTCGTTGAGACATGTAACAACGCTGGTACTACCAATGACTTGTTGGCAAACAATTAGTTCGTTCTCTCAAGGGAATTGCCTTTGATTGGTATATTGATCTTTCCCCCCAATCAATTGATAGTTGGGAGTAAATGGAGGGAGAATTCTTGAATAGGTTCTATAGTACCAGGCGTGTTGTCAACATGGTTGAGCTGACTGACACTACACAGTGGAAAGATGAACCTGTCATTGACTACATCAGTTGATGGCGCGCTCTAAGTCTTGAGTACAAGGAAAGACTGACTGAAACTTCTGCTGTAGAAATGTGTATCAATGGAATGGATTAGGATTTGCGGTACATTCTTCGTGGAATAATGCCAAAGACATTCCAGGAGTTAGCAGCACGGGCTCGGAACAGGCTATCGCGCACCTCTTAAAAATAACCGAACGACACTAACTAATATAGTTAGGGAAGTAGGGATCGAATCCTCAAGGAAGCTATTAAATTCTACTAATTTTAAAAAGCCTAAAGTGTGTAAGGGGCCTTGGTGGAAATTTCGGTAAATGACTACTAAAACTAAGAAGACTAAAAATGAAACTAAGGAAATAACGGGTAATTATTGATTAAACTCTATTAATGGAAACCTAGGGCTATCGGTTCACAATGATCAATCAACAAACTCAATTAACGCTCATTAATCAATTCATTAGCATTCATTGAACTAGGGCTCACTAATTCTCTCGAACTTAGACTCCCTCAAAACTCCTTTACCGGCTCTCGCTCGCATAAATTCGTTTTTGCCTATTATTCAGTGGTCTAATTGTGGTAATCTTACCTCTCGGCCTCGATTTCGACAATAACCTAACTTATAACTAAATCTGGCCACAATTTAATTGCAATCGATAGAATTTAATAATAGAAATTCAATTAAAAGCCAAGAACTAATTAGAAAACATAAATTAACTTCACACCATGATCATAGATCCCCTAACCCTAGAGAAAAAGACTACTCACACATAATTAAGGGAACAAAAACAAAATCAAAATTAAATAACATGATCATGAACAAAAACTAATTAAAACTAAATTAATTACTAATAAAACTAAATTAAGAATCAAAATAGCAAAACTAATTAATCTAAACTAAAAACTAAGAAACTAAAGAGATTCATGAAATTAAAGGAATTGAAAAGCATAAGGAAAGAAATTACCAAAATAATGATGAAATTGCATTAATTGAAAGCTTGAATTGTTGAACAAAGCAATCAATTATAAAATTCTAGAGAGAATAATGAATTTTGGATTCCTAGTTCTAAAAATATGATAAAAACTAGTTAGGGTCGTACCCCCTTTACATTGAGTATATATAGTATTTAGGTTTTATTAAAATAAAACCAACGAGCAAAAACCGCGAAGAAAAGCCGAACGGATCAAAATCCGTGCTACCTGCGCCTGCATAGGTCAAATCCAGTTTCTTCTCTGCGCCCGCATGGTGAATATTGAGTGAGTTCTGGTACTTCTGATCTATGTTGCGGGCGCATAGGTTAAATGGGGATTAAAGGGCTGCGCCCGCATGAACTAAGTTGAGCAACATTTTGACGATCTTGCTTATTTCTTCGCTCGATTCTTCGAATCTCATTCGTGACTTCTTGTGACTTGGCACGCATCCCGAGGTAAGTGCTTTTTGACTCGTTTTAGCTTCAAATGACTTCACAACTCTCTATTATGCTCCTGTAACATATAAACAAAACCGAAAACCACGCGTAATTACCGAAAAAGGATAAAATAACCGAAAAAGGTTCTAAAAGTCAACTAAAGATGCTAAAACCATTCCAAAACATAACTTAACATCGAAAGACGATATTTAATCAAAACAAAGCCACAAACTTAACTATTTAGTACAAGAATCAACCGAAAATGAGGGAAAACACAACATAAAACACGTATATCAGGCTCATGACATGGAGCTTACCATTGCTAGCAAAAATAAAAGTAAAGAAAAATATGAGTCTAAGGAAAAGAAAGAGTTTAGAAAAGGTGATAAACCTTCCAAAATCTCTACAAAAGAGTCAATGGCGATCACTACCACTTCTTCTCCTATCAAAATCTCAGGAAAGGCTAAGGAGGAAAAGAAGACTTCTTACCCAAGAGCTTATACAGGTGATAAGCCAATCTTAAAAGAGTTGCAAGCAAAGAAATATCCATTCCCTGACTCAGATTTGTCTGGAATGCTGGATGAATTATTGGAAAAGAAGATAATTGAGTTGCCTGAATCTAAGCGGCCTGAGGAAATGAATAAAACATCGGATCCAAACTACTGTCGATATCACAGGCTGGTGAGTCACCCTATTGAAAAGTGTGTTACATTGAAGGAGAGGATTATGCGTCTTGCTCGAGAAGGGAAGATTGTGCTTGATCTCGATGAAGCTGTAGGGACTAACCATGCTGCAGTAGTGACTGATGAGCCTTCTCTTCAGTTGGAATTAATACAGTTTGGGTCTCTGGAGCCTGTTTTGCTGCAAGTCCGAGCATCCAATGTTCAATGTAAAACGGAGACACATGTTGAAAAGTATGTGTCAAACGACGATGACAATGACGAAGGATGGACTCTAGTGACAAGGAGGTGTACTAGGAAGCAAATGACTTCAAAGTTGCAACCTCCTTACCAAACTAGAGGACAACAAAGAAATAAAACTCCTAAGCGTCCAAAGAGGGGACCAAAAAAGGTCACAAAACATAAGATGATGCAAGATGAAGTGCTTAAACAAGAAATTGTTGCTCCTATAACATTAGAAGAATTCTTTCCCAAAGAGTACTTGAATGTCGTGACTGTCAACGCAGTCTCAGTTGAAGTTGAGGAACATGAAAATGATGAAGAAGAAGAAGAAGAAAAAAAGGATGAACAGGTTAATGAGCATGAGGTGTCAGTTAAATAAACCCTTCAACATTCGGGGTCGTCGACTGATCCGAAGATATTGGCTATCCTTGATGCTCTCCCCACGCGTATGGGATGGAGGGAAATATTTCGTTTGCCAAGAGAAATGTGTAAGCAATTGGCTGTGGCACTTCAGCAGCCAGAGCTGTATGCCGACAGGGTGGAAGATGTTGGTGAAGTCAAAGAAATTCTGACAAATGTGCATCATGTAATAGTGCCATAGTCTTTACTGATAATGACTTGCTCATGGGATCTAAACCACACAACCGTCCATTATTTATTACAGGATTCGTTCGGGGTCAAAAGGTCGGTCATATTCTAGTAGATGGTGGGTCGGCTGTAAACATCACGCCTAAGTCCACAATGAATGAATTAGGGATCACAGTAGCAGAACTATCCCAAAGTCGAATTATGATTCAAGGATTCAATTTGGAGAGTCAGCATGCAATTGGCATAATTTGTGTCGATCTCACCATGGGTGATTTGACAACACCTACTCTTTTTCATGTGATTGATGCTAAAACTTCTTACAAAATGGTACTTGGACGCCCATGGTTGCACGAAAATGGTGTGGTTGCATCTACCCTCCATCAGTGTTTAAAATACTATCGTGGAGGGGTAAGGAAAATTGATGGAGATGTTAAGCCCTTCACTAGAGCAGAGTCTTACTTTGCAAATACCAAGTTCTTTGAGAGTGATGAAGGAACTTCGTCTGAAATATTGCCATCTCAAATTGCTTCAATAGGCAAAAAGGAAAACAAAACAAAGGTTGAGGCTCCAACACCAGTAAAAATCACTAAGTCAACTCCTGTTGAACAGCAAATTCTTCCGGAAGAGAAGGCCGAAGAAAAAGTTGAAAGCTTTCTTCCAAAGAAAACAGAGACAACTCTAGTTCTCCGTTATGTACCCAAGTCGCGCTGCTAGGAAGGCGAATCACCATTTGTGTTGTGTCAAGATGCTCAAGTTAAGCATAGCCAAAATCAAAAGGCTACAACTTTGGTTAAGGAATTAAAGGATAAAGATGTTGTATTACCATTGCCTAAAGGTAGTCAAAGTCAAAAGTCAATGACTTTCAAGCGAGTCGAAAGTTCCAAAAACTAAGGTCTCAATAAAGACAAGTTCGACCCAAAAGCATATAAGCTATTGGCAAAAGCTGGGTATGACTTTGAAAATCCCACGCCGATGGGAAAAGTTGTTGAAGTTAAGGCAAACGGACTCAATGGTACGCAAAAGATGCTTCAGCAGTATGGCGTTAAAGTAAATGCGCTTAGGGTAGGTCTTGGTTTTGAATCGTCCGAGCCTATCAAGATCACTGTCGGGCATAAGGCAAATACTTCTTCCATGCAATACATTATAGCATCGGAATTGGATGAAGGTGGGGGTGAAGATAATGACATGCCACCACGTGGATCTATATCTAATATGGTAGATCCATCAAGACCCAAATCACGCCCCTCTATATTTGACAGGCTAGGGAAACGCGAAGATGTTGTAAGAGAAGATGATAAAATCTTAAATTTAATTCCAAAAGCTTTATGCATAAGGGATAAGCCATATGTCTTTAACAGGATTGGTGCAACACCTAAGATTCAAAAGCCGTCGCGACAGTCGGTCTTTAGTCGTTTGAAGAGTAAAGCTAATGAAGCTATGGAAGATGATTCCAAGAAAATTCATGTTAAAGGAAAGTATGATGTCAGGAGTGTCATGCCATTTAGGATGATACGAAAACAAGAGGTTGATATCACCAAACGATAGCCTCTAAAGGCCAAGGGTCGGATTGTTGTCTTCTATAAGCAAGATGAACCATGTGAGGAGTTAAATTGTTACGTCGCATCACATCACAGTGCAAGAATTCTCCAACTTGGAGGAAGAATTTGAAACTGATGAAGCTCCCAAAACATTGGAAGATGGTGGGTAAGCCACAGTAGATGATTTGAAAGAGCTAAACTTAGGGAGTTCTGAAGATCCTCGACCATTGTATGTTAGTGCACATCTTTCTCAAGAAGAGGAGCAAGAATACCATAATCTGTTGTCTAATTATAAAGATGTCTTCGCTTGGAGTTATAAAGAAATGCCAGGACTCAACCCAAAAGTTGCGGTACATCGCTTGGCAATAAAGAAAGGTGTCAACCCAAAAAAACAACCTCAGCGAAGGTTCGGCCCAGAGTTAATTCCTGAAATAGAGAGTGAAGTTAACAAGCTCATAGATGCTGGCTTTATTCGCGAGGTCAAGTACCCAACTTGGATAGCAAACATTGTTCCTGTAAGGAAGAAAAATGGACAGTTGAGGATTTGTGTTGACTTTCGTGATTTGAATGACGCGTGTCCAAAAGATGACTTCCCTCTTCCAGTCACCGAAATCATGATCGATGCAACTACTGGTTATGAGGCTTTGACATTTATGGATTGTACAGCTGGATACAATCAGATTCAAATGGCGAATGAAGACCAAGAGGCAACTGCCTTTCTTACTCCAGAAGGGATATTTTTCTACAAAGTCATGCCTTTTGGACTAAAAATTGCTGGAGCCACATACCAACGGGCCATGCAAAAGATATTTGAGGATATGATGCATAAAATTGTGGAATGCTATGTTGAAGATTTGGTGGTTAAGTCTAAAAGAAGGAAGGACCATTTGGAAGACCTTCGCAAAGTGTTTGAGCGATTGCAAAAATGTCAACTTAAAATGAATCCTCTTAAATGCGCATTCGGTGTCACATCTGGAAAGTTTCTAGGCTTCATTGTGAGACATAGAGGCATTGAGATCGATCAAGCCAAGATCAAAGAGATCCAAGAAATGCCACCACCCAAGAATCTCAAGGAGCTGAGAGGCCTCCAAGGGCGCCTTGCTTATATACGACGATTCATCTCTAATCTTGCCGGAAGGTGTCATCCTTTTAGTTATCTCATGAAGAAGGATGCCCCATTTGAATGGGACGAATCATGTCAAAATGCTTTCCAAAGCATAAAAAATTATTTGTCTTCTCCTCTAGTGCTGGGGGCACCAATCAAGGGGAAACCACTTATTCTTTATATTGTCACACAAGAATGATCCTTGGGGGCAATGTGTGCCCAAGAAAATGAAGAGGGTAAAGAAACGGCTCTATATTACCTAACTAGAACCTTGGTAGGAGCAGAAGTGAATTACTCTCCCATTGAGAAAGTTTGTCTTGCTTTGGTTTTTGCCATCCAAAAGTTGAGACACTACATGCAAGCTCATACAGTTCATGTTGTTTCAAAAGTAGACCCAATTAAATACATATTGTCAAAACCAGTACTCGCAGGTTGACTTGCAAAGTGGGCCATTCTTATAAAACAATATGACATCATCTTTGTCCCTCAAAAAGTTGTCAAAGGGCAAGCAATAGCTGAATTGTTTGCAGATCATCCAGTACCCGCCGAATGGGAATTTAAGGATAATGAGTTGCTAGGGGAAGGAGTATCCTATGTGGATGTCTTACCACCTTGGCAAATGTATTTCGATGGGGTAGCTCGTCGTGATGGAGCAGGTGCAGGGGTTATACTACTGTCACCCGAAAAGCATGTGCTAACTTATTCGTTTGTCTTGACTCAAATATGCTCAAATAATGTGGCTGAGTACCAAGCTCTTATAATAGGCCTCCAAATGGCTATTGAAATTGGAATAAATGACTTGGACATTTTTGGAGACCCACAATTGGTCATAAGTCAACTTTTTGGTGAATATGAAGTCAAGAAAGAAGACTTACTCCCTCTCTACAGGAGTGCTTTAAAGCTACTGGCCAAGTTTGAAACTACTAAGTTAGAACATGTTCCAAGAAGTGCCAATAAGATGGCTAACGCGCTTGCTAATCTTGCAGCCACTTTGGCACTGGGGGCAGAGGAGACCATGAATGTACCTGTGTGTAATCGATGGGTTGTGTCACTTGATGAGGAAGAGAGTGATGAAGAGGTCAATTCAATATTTGTCTATGAAATTAATAAGGAGGATTGGCAACAACCACTTACAGATTACTTGGAACATGGAAAGCTACCAAGCGATCCAAAGAGCAGGAATGAAATACGTCGTCGAGCTCCTAGGTTTACATACTACAAGAAAACACTTTATTGAAGGTCCTTTCATGGCCTTTGGTTGAGGTGCCTTGCAGAAGATGAAGCGACAAAAATCATGGAAGAAGCTCACTCTGGGATCTGTGGTGCTCATCAATCAGGCCCAAAGTTGCATGATCATGTCAAAAGAATGTACTACTGGCCTACAATGGTACAAGATTGCATGGATTACGCGAAGAAATGTGAACCATGTCAGTTCCATGCCAACTTTATTCATTAACCCCTAGAACCATTACATCCCACAGTGGCTTCTTGGCCCTTTGAAGCATGGGGACTTGATGTCGTAGGACCTATCACTCCAAATTCGTCCATAGGCCATGCATACATTTTGGCTGCAACGGGCTATTTCTCCAAGTGGGCTGAAGCAATTCAACTTCGTGAAGTGAAGAAAGAAAATGTGGTTGACTTCATTCGAACTCACATTATCTATAGATATGGTGTACCAAAACGAATTGTCACTGACAATGGGACACCATTTTACAACAGGTTGATGACAAGTCTCTGTGAAAAGTTCAAATTCACCCAACATAAGTCGTCAATGTACAACGCTCCTGCAAATGGGCTAGCTGAAGCCTTTAACAAAACGCTTTGTAACTTGTTGAGTAAAGTAGTGTCAAAAACTAAGCGTGATTGGCATGAGCGGATTGGAGAAGCTCTTTGGGCATATAGGACAACATATAAGACTGCAACACAAGCAACGCCATATGCTTTGGTGTATGGTGTGGAACCTGTCCTACCATTGGAGTTGCAAATCTCGTCATTACGAGTTGCTATACAAGAAGGCCTAACCAATGAAGAAAGCGATAAGCTTCGATTGGCAAAGTTAAAAGCAATTGATGAAAAGAGGCTACAAGCTCAACAAAGTTTAGAATGCTACCAGGCTCGCATGTCACGGGCCTTTAATAAAAAAGTTAGGCCTCGTTCCTTTCAAGTTGGGGACATGGTGTTGGCAGTAAGGAGACCTATAATTACATCCCGCAAGACTGGGAACAAGTTCACATCTAAGTGGGATGGCCCTTATGTGGTGCGAGAGGTCTATACAAATGGAGCTTACAAAATAGTAGACAGTGATGGATTGCGCATCGGTCCTATAAATGGTAAATTCCTTAAATGCTACTACTCTTGAAGTGAAGTTTTTTGAAGAACAATAGTAGAAGCTAAAAAAAAAGTGTTACTAGAACTACGTATGGCTTGATCTTGCAAAGCGATGTCATTGTTGCTTGTAAGTACGTAGGCAGCTTGAGTAAGTAGAAGTGATATGACATTCGATGATATATGATGAAAGAATGAAAACTCAAGTCCAGCCAAACNTAGCCAAACAAAAAAAAATCTCCTAAGCAAGAGTATAAACTGCAAGCTGAAATTAAAAAAAAAAAAAAGTGAAAAAAAATCTCCTAAGCAAGAGTATAAACTGCAAGCTAATACTAAACAAAAAAAAAAGAAAGAAAGAAAAAAAAACTATCTGCTGAGCAAGAGTATAAACTGCAAGCTTAAAAAAAAAGGTGTTAGTCTGGTCCATGGTTGCTGACAATTCTTTGGCTCTTTAGAAAAAAAAAGGGGGCAACCATCATTAGAATGTCAGACACACTGGCGTAGCCTAGTTGGGTCTGACACCCCTGACAATATTCACTGTCACCAATGACTTGTCACGATAGTCTTTGATCATCCTTCAATTCTTCAAAATACAATCATCATTAGAATGACAGACACACTGTCGTAGCCTAGTTGGGTCTGACACCCCTGACAATATTCACTGTCACCAATGACTTGTCACGATAGTCTTTGATTATCCTTCAATTCTTCAAAATACAATCATCATTAGAATGACAGACACACTGTCGTAGCCTAGTTGGGTCTGACACCCCTGACAATATTCACTGTCACCAATGACTTGTCACGATAGTCTTTGATTATCCTTCAATTCTTCAAAATACAATCATCATTAGAATGACAGACACACTGTCGTAGCCTAGTTGGGTCTGACACCCCTGACAATATTCACTGTCACCAATGACTTGTCACGATAGTCTTTGATTATCCTTCAATTCTTCAAAATACAATCATCATTAGAATGACAGACACACTGTCGTAGCCTAGTTGGGTCTGACACCCCTGACAATATTCACTGTCACCAATGACTTGTCACGATAGTCTTTGATTATCCTTCAATTCTTCAAAATACAATCATCATTAGAATGACAGACACACTGTCGTAGCCTAGTTGGGTCTGACACCCCTGACAATATTCACTGTCACCAATGACTTGTCACGATAGTCTTTGATTATCTTTCAATTCTTCAAAATACAATCATCATTAGAATGACAGACACACTGTCGTAGCCTAGTTGGGTCCGACACCCATGACAATGTTCACTGTCACCAATGACTTGTCACGATAGTCATTGATCATCCTTCAATTCTTCAAAATACAATCATCATTAGAATGACAGACACACTGGCGTAGCCTAGTTGGGTCTGACACCCCTGGCAATGTTCAGTGTCACTAATGACTTGTCACGATAGTCTTTGATCATTCTTCAATTCTTCGAAAAGCAATCATCATTAGAATGTCAAACACACTGGCATAGCCTAGTTGGGTCGGACATCCCTGACAATCCGTCATGGTAACTCCCACCCACTACGGTGCCTGACCTGCAAAGACATACAAATACATACACACACAAAGAACAACAATACAAGTATAGGGTGTTAAAATAAAGAGGAAGGTGAGCTAATACCTGAAGTCAAAGTAGCCTACAATAACCAAGTTCTTCTCTCCAAATTGATGAAATACTACTGTAAAAAAAATTACTTAGTGAAATCGTTGGAACCAAAATTACTCTAATATGCCACATTCAATGCTTTGCAGGAGAAGGAAAAAAAAAACAACATAATCATTAAGTAATGATGACAACAAATTTCTAGGAAACTTATTTTTTGCGTGGGTACCATGTAAGTGCAAGTTTCGAAAGGTCCTGCAAGTACAGGATGCATTATACATGTCTTATTTAATGAAAGCATTAAGTTATCATAGTCCAACTCATGTATAAGTGTAAACCATGACTCTAATCACAAATTAAGAGTGAGACATATCCAATATGGAAGCATATAATCAGGTGATCTCACGATCATTAAAAAAAAAGTGACGGAAGAATTGCATGTGCATTAAGACGATCAAGGTATATGCATGTGCTTGTTCGAAGAAGAACCAAAACAACAAAGCTACTAGGTTATTACTCTAGATATGCTATATTCGATGTTCGACATTATTAATTACGGAGTATGATGAATCCATGCAATCAAGCTACAAAGTCAAGCCAATTATGTGTAGTCAACCTAGTGAAACATGCACGTGATTAAGAGCAATGAAGGGGATCATTGTAGCCCCTATGGGTTTATTAAGTGGACAACCAAATTAGCGAGGGGGCATCAGACTTCTTCCTGATGGTTAAGGGTGCTCAAAGTCATATACATGGAGTTGAAGTAGAGAATTATTCAGATATACTACGGAGTACATAAATACATAATACAAGTATCATAACTTTTAAGATGGTGATGCTTCGTATAATGGAGAGTAAAAGGGGTGATTCTTAGACCCATTAACATGCCATTAGTTAATAAAATATTTATTAAGTTCTTAGTTATTGGCAATTTGGAAAGAGTTTAGCCTGTAGAAGGATTTTGACTTCGGCTACGAAAACGAGCATGGTAGATCACCAATTAGTCATCAACGATGGACAATTTCACGAACTTTGTATCTAAAGTACCTATCTCAGCTAAGGTAGATGGTACAGAAAATTTTCGATTTCGGCGTCGAAATTGAAACAGAGGGCGTGAAAGTACTACCAAACAAATAAGAATAATCTTCATACATAATAATTAAGGATGTAAAAACAGAGCATCATATAGTTTATTATTTAAATAATTAATAAGAAAATTATGCTCATATATAATAACAGAGGTTAATAATTAAATACCATATTACAATATTGAACTGAAGTGGGACGTGAGCATTCAAGAAGAAAATATTCCCGTAGAGCGTCAACTAACATCAATGATAGACACTACAACAAGTTATCAGTTTAAGAGTACATACTACATCTATGGAGGGTGTCGCGGAATTTCGAGATCAAAACAGAGTAGTATCAAACGAGATTAACAAGGCTTGTATTTGCTTCTGTACTTGTCAAGAAAAAGCAAATAAGGTGGTAAAAGTTAATTAGTCACAAATTAGCACACCAAAATCCAATTCCATATCATGCGAATCCATTAAAAAAAAAAAGCAAGAGAGGTCAGAGGATGCACAAAGATCAAAGAAGAGCTAAGGAAAGCGACAAGTCGTCAATGGAAGATTAATTATTTATACTGCAGTATTAAATAAAGAAGGTGGGCTAATGAAATTGTGTATACTGTAGTTGTTAGGATTTGATTGAATTGACAAAGAGGAGCTGATATAAATAATTTGTCAATAGTTAAGGAGCTGGGATGCGATCCAATTTTTTTAGTTAACAAATAATATATAGATAAATATATCTTCTACAAAATCGATTTTGTTTGGCAAAAAAAAAAATTATATCCTCCAACCTTAAATCGATTTTAGTTGACAAAAAAAATTATATCCTTCAATCTTAACTTGGAAAACGTTCTATAGTTTGACTTTCAAGTCAAGTGAGTCAATACCTAGTCACGATCAAACACCTCATCTTGTGTGCGTGACGTAAACTTAAAATAAAAATTTGAATGACTCCTAAGTCAAACACGTCAAGACCCTATCATGAGTAAACACTCAAAATTATGTACATGACATAGTCTCAAGGGGGCAATTTGTAGACACCGAATTAAAGTATCGATATTAAAATAAATTAATTATTTGAGTTAAATAAAATAAATATTTGCTCAATATAATTAATTTAGCCCTTTAAATTAAATATCCAAATTAATTAAATAATTTGGGTCATAATTACATTATTTGGGCCGATTATATTGTTAGTCCAACTAAAATGTCTATTGGGCCAAAAAAACTACAACACTTCCAAGTCATCAGAAGAGTCCAAGCCCACTTCTCCGGGTCCAAGATGGAGGTCAAAATCTCCTATAAATACCCATCATCACCTCAAAGGAAGAGAGGAGGAAAAATTCATTGGGAAAAAAGTCAATCAAGGACATTCTAAAGAATTTACAAACTCTCTCTGTCAGCAATCAATAAGCACTACAAAACTGTGCCGATTGTTCAGGGATACTCAAACACATTCAAAGTGACATTGAAGCTGGTTAACCCCCACTCAAATTTGGTTGACAATAGCAGGTGTCATCTTTGGTTGACGTCAACAATTGTCAAATTTGGTTGACGTCGATAAGTGTCATCCTAGCAGTGGAACAGAATCAGAAGGCTTAGTTTATTTTCTATAAACTGTTTACAGAGATTGTACCTACATTCAAATTATTAATAATATATCATTTGTTTAGAAGGCTTAGTTTATTTTCTATAAACTGTTTACAGAGATTGTACCTACATTCAAATTATTAATAATATATCATTTGTTTACTTAATTACTTGTCGTTGACTTTGACTTGAAATTTAGTAGTAACAACCACATACTTAAATAATATAAAAAATAGATAGTGGAAGAATTTAGTGGTGTTAGTAAGAATAAAAGTAAAAAAAAAAAATACAAAATAGTAATAAAATAACAATTTTCATGTAAAACCCACATACCCAAAATAGTAATGTAATTGGTAAAAAAAAAAACTTTCATTTTAAAAAGAATGTAACAAGTAAAAAAAATGCAGGAAATATTATAATTTAAAAATAACTATTACAATTTTTTGATAAGTTTGATAAATTTATCAAGTTGATAAATTTAGAAATTTCCACTTCAAAATACCCCAATTTCTCACCAATTTTCCAATATCCCCATTTCGAACTCCAATTCGCAACGTGTTCTAGTAAGACGAGTGAAGTCACCTGTGTCTGAAAGTACACATTCGAAGTTATAACGAAGCACAGAAAACTACCAGAAGACACACTTATTGAAAAAACAATAAATACTGCAGATTTTTTTTTAATTTTTCCTTTCTAATTTTTTTTAAAAACAATAATGCAAAAATTAATTGAAATAACCTCATCAATGTCAATGTCTTCTTCCAATTGTTGATTTTTCCCTTCTTTTTATGGCCTCCTCTCAACAACATCGCTGTGTCTTTGGTACGTCTGCAGTTAATACTCTCTCTTCATTTCCAATTCATAAATTGGGGTTTTATTGATATTATTTTTTTTTTGTTTTTTTTTTTGTCAAATTTTTCATCATCCAAATTAAACAGTTGGAAATATACCTTATGATGCAACTGAAGAACAGCTTGTTCAAATCTGTGAAGAGGTTGGCCCCGTTGTTTCCTTCAGGTTTGGTTTGTTTTGTTCTACTATTGATATAAACCCTAATTCTTATTGAAATTTGATATTTTTGCGGTTTGCATTATCTATTTTCTATTATAAATTTTTGCCTAATTCATAAGGAAAAACTAACTTTTTGTGATTATAGAGTTGTGTTAACATTCTAAAGGTAGCTATTTCTTGTGATCAGATTGGTTATAGATCGTGAAACTGGGAAGCCGAAAGGTTATGGGTTTTGTGAATACAAGGATGAAGAAACAGCGCTTAGTGCTCGGCGTAATCTTCAGGGCTATGAGATTAATGGCCGGCAACTGCGAGTAGATTTTGCGGAAAATGACAAAGGTGCTGATAGAAATCGTGAGCAGGTAACATTCTCGAAATTGTACTATGCACATTTTTTTTCTCTCTTGCATGCTTAGTTGTTTTTACTGATTTGTGTAATGTCTTTTAACTCTTGCTAAGAAATTGTGAAAGTTCAAGTTAGTATGAAGTCACCTTCTTGCGAAATCTGTACCTGCACATTGTGATCTTAAGGAAGAGTAAAGTTGTACTTTATTTTATTTATTCTCTAACTGTGTCTTTTTAGGTTGGTGTTAGCTTAGTTATTTAACTAATCTTGTTAGTGTAGAGGACATATTTACACATCACGCTCACTCTTCTTTATCCTGTAATCGGTATACAACATATACCAAGGATCTCGCGTTATTGCTGAAGTGATTCTTGTTTTTTTTTTCTAAAGTTCCATATTTATAAATTTAAAACAACTTTAATTATTTCCTCATATTTTGGTGAATTACTTGTTTGTTTTTTATACACTCCTCTTCTGTTATTTAGCACGAGAGTATGAAGTAGTGTTAGGTAAACAAAAGAGTTCTCTTTCACAATTGGTTTACATCAAGGTTTTACACTTGCTCTTTTCTTTTTTACCATAGTTATAAATTAATTGACAAGTTCAATTCAAATTGATATCAACTGGTGCATGATGTTTGTGGATGATATTGTTGGTTGATGAGACGAAAGGAGTGGAAAGTAAGTTTGAATTGTGGCGAAGAACGATGGAATCATTGGGTTATAAGTTGAGTAGACTCAATCAAATCAATCAATCAGTCAGAGCCTTAATCACAAAAATTGGGATCGGCTACATGAACCAAAATTAATCATTCCATGTGGTTATCGACATAAATTTTCTCCTCCATCCCCTGCGATCGTGAATCTCATTCTCTTGTAAATCTAAAAGCTTCATATCCTTTCTAACCCCTTCCCATCAACTCATCAAGTCATTTTCGCTCTCCCCCTACCTTGTTTGAGATTTCCATGATCCCACCCTTCCACTCATCGGTCCAGGGCTCCCTCAAGTCTCCGTCTCACATGTTCGAACCAACGCAAGCGATTTTCCGTTAATTTGCTTGCTATGTCTACGACACCAACTTTTCGGCGTATTACTTCGTTTCTGATTCTATTCTTTAGAGTGTTTTCGCACATCCATCTCAGCATCCGTATCTCCGTAACTCCTATTTTTTGAATGTGCTCCTTCTTGTAAGCCCAACATTCTGTATCCTAGAGCAACACTGGTCTTATGGCAGTCCTATAGAATTTCCCTTCAACTTCAACGGGATGTTTTTGTCACATAACACTCCTGTGGCTGCTCTCCATTTAAGCCACCAAGATTTAATCCTATGTGTCACATCTTGATCAATATCACCATTCTTTTGGATAGATGACCCGAGATATTCAAAACATTCCCCCATATCTAGGGCTTTTCCATCCAACCTTACCACTTTATCACTTACCCCCCCGTGAGTCCCAAGGCGGCATTCCATATATTCCGTCTTACTCCGACTTAGCTTAAACCCTCTAGTCTCCAACCTTTGTCTCCATTGCTCTAATTTGGCATTAACCCCCTCTTTAGTCTCATCCACCAATACGATATCATCCGCAAACAAAATGCACCATGGTACCTCATCTTGGATTGACCTTGTTACTTCATCCATAACTATTGCAAAAAGAAAAGGGCTTAACAGCGACCCTTAGTGTAACCCAATTGTTATAGGAAAGTCTTTAGTCAACCCATCACAAGTCCTAACATTTGTGGACACCTCCCGATACATATCCTTGATCAGGTCAATATACCTTCATGGTATACCTTTCTTTATCATTGCCCACCAAAGAACATCTCTTGGAGCCTTGTCATAAGCCTTCTCTAGATCAATGAAAACCATATGGAGCTCCTTCTTCCACGCCCTATAAAACTCTATCATTTGCCTTAACAAATGAATTGCTTCTATGGTGGACCTCACATGCATAAAACCAATTTGGTTTTCAGAGATGCTTGTGCATGCCCTCAATCTATGTTCTATCACCCTCTCCCACAACTTCATAGTGTGACTCATAAGTTTAATCCCTCGATAGTTAAACAATCTTGGGCATCTCATTTGTTCTTATAAACTGGAACTATAAGTTGGGTAGAAGTAAGGTAAAATATATGGAGGTGTATATTTAGTGGGAGAAGAAAGAGGACAATTAATTCGATTAGTTTAGATGGAAGGAGTGTTCAATGTTTCAATTTGATATATATGATCCGTTATTCAAAAGTATGGTAGATTGGACGAGGATATGGCCCATAGGATCAAATTGGGTTGGTTAAAGTGGAAGGAAGCTTCCTGATTTCTATGTGCTCGCATGCTCAGGGTGTGCCTAAAAAGTTGAAAAGGGGGGGGGGGGGGATATTATAGTTGGCCTTGCTTTATGGACCAAATGTTGGGCTTTGGAATATTATCACTTCCATAAAATGGGTATAGCAGAGATGCGTTTGCTAAGTTGGGTGTGTGGCTGTGTGGGCATGCACGAAAGGATAAAATTAGGAATGAGGAAGAAGGTGGGGATTGCTTTCATTGACGATAAAATGAGGGAAAATTGTTTAAGATATTTGAAACATAGCAACTGAGTGGCGCACCAGTAAGGAGGTTGAAAGAGTGATAATAAGATGGATAGAGGAGAGGTAAAGGAAGGCTTAAGCAAACTTGGATGGGGGTTGTTAGTGGAGATGCAAATTACTTTTGGGATTCCTCTTATTGATTCATGTCTGCCGATCCCGATTTCTTTTGGGACTAAGGATTTGTTGTTGTTGTGGAAGTCCAAAGGTCTTTTTCCGGCTTATTGCTTAGGGGGAATGTGGTTGAGTCCTATGTAATTCCTTTATGATCTCATAGTAAATGAATCGCTAATCATAGCACTTCTTGTCTTTGTTTCTTTTATTGTTAACTTTCCTCAAATACTACCTCTGTATCAAAATAAATGCTTCACTTGAAAAATTGCGGACTCCTAGGCAATTTTTGAACAGGAGCGATATAGAAGGGGGCCATGTGATAAGAGAGAGATAGAGAGAATTTATTGCCCAATAAGGAAGTAATGTAGTTACTTTGATACATGCAAATATACTAAGTGATGTATTTATCTTAATACGGAGGTACCTCAATAACTAAAAGGCTCTTCATGATAAAAATAAAAAATTTAACATGTCAAATAGGAAACAAGGGGTTTTCTAGTTTTGTATTTCTTTTCCCCTTTGGTGACTTTGTCTGTTTTTTATCAATATTGGAACAAATTGAAGGGAAAGTATCCTCCTAATATATTTGACTATTTGACTTATCTTTTTGATTTTTCTTTGGTGTCCAAGAGGAGATAGAGAGAGAAGGGAGGGGGCGGAACAATTTGTTGGGTAACAAATTTGTGCATTTACTTAGACCCAAATGAATTTGCAACTCTTGTGGAAAATTCAAATTTTCAAATGTTTTTGTGGTGAATCCGGTGAAGGGCAAGTGGGATTTGAAGATTCAAGAACAAAAATTTAACTTAACTCTCATTGGTATTAAGGATCTCTTATCAATTGCAATTAATAAGATCAACTTTAATTGCAACTTAAGTTATTTGGATTCAGGTTGTAACTCCTTAAGCTATACGCACTCAATTTTATGACTCAAAAATCAACTTCATTTAATTAATCATAACCCCTGTCTTTTACAGGCTTGACCTAATGAAACCTTAACTTGAGTAGGACAGTCCCCTAACGTGAAATCCTAATAGTTGGCTTATTAGTTGTGCATGCCTAGCACAAGGCGTATATGGGGGAGCCAAAAATATTTCCTTTGGAGGCCAAGGTGCATCTACCTACAAGGGCGGGTTGAGGCGAGGTGCAAAGTGGTTTAATGTTTGTTTGTTTTTCCCTTTTTTTTTTTTTTCCTTGAGACGCAAGGCACTTACCCTTCTTGTACCTTGGTGTGCCTCTCTCTTTTTAATACTAAGCTTTGGCCGCAAAAAAAGTGTAGTAAATTATGGACTTGTTTTTGTAACTTGTTTCGGTAAAATTAGGTATCCTAACCTAACTATGTTTAAAGGTTGGTAACCAGTCGTACTGACCGCGTCAAAACTTTGACTAGTTGTGATACCCTAAATATGACTCGTGTACTCAAACAAAACCTAAAGTCCAAAATTGCTTAACCGAC
Source organism: Suaeda aralocaspica (assembly GCA_016808085.1). Taxonomy (NCBI): domain Eukaryota; kingdom Viridiplantae; phylum Streptophyta; class Magnoliopsida; order Caryophyllales; family Amaranthaceae; genus Suaeda; species Suaeda aralocaspica. The sequence goes on along the minus strand of PYUH01000358.1, from coordinate 118,148 downwards.
CAATCCATTCAAGAAATAAATTGTTTTTTTTTCCCAAGGCAATCAAACTAATTCGATTGGAGGTTTTGGATCAACTTTGAGATTCATCATCGTCATACATAAATTTAGAAATTTTTAAACATACAAAATTAGCTTACAAAAATTAAGTGATAGTGTGGAATTCTGTAAGCGATATGAAATTAAAATGATAAGCTTGGTTCCAATTTGATAATCTTCGCTCTAAAAGCCATATCTATGAATTTCAAAACATATAGTGATTAGTGAATGAAATGTCATGAATCTTTTTACATAAAATATGTAATGGTAAACATACATTGTATACGGGAGAGATGAAGAGTAGTAGGGAGGAAAACTTGAAGAAAACAGCACACAAGAAAAGCTCAATGAAAAAGAGATGGCAGAGAAAGTAAAAAACACCCTAAAGCCTAGAAGTGTGGAGATTGAATTAGTTTTTCAGGAGACAATGGGCCTTTTGCCCTTTCCTAATTTATAAGAGCCCCCAAAACAATTAATGGTGAAATTTAAATAAATGGGTTGAAAGGCTCAACTCTAACATGTATTGTCTATTATACGTGTTGTGTTGTGTTGTGTCAAAACCGTGCAATTAAACAGGTCAAAATCATTTGACCCAAATTCTTTAATAATGATGGATCGGCTTTGCAGGTCGTGTCATGGATTCCACCCTCTAACTATAATAATCAGAATTATCTCAAAATTTGATAACAATTGTTGCAAGTTATTTGCAATCAGGCATCACTCAAAAATTGATTATTTTGACACAATTAACCAAATAAATTTCAAGTAATAAAATGACTCAAACCTAAAGCCTTAAATAAGAAAATGAATCAACCATCTAGAATCTTTGAAGCAACTTTGAATAATGAACCCTTTATCTCCATCAATGGGTTGGAACTTGGAAGGACATTAGGATGAACTAAATTTGAACTCTTTGGATTATTGATGGCAGACTGTGCGCATTTTGACACACAAAACAAGCTTACAGTTAAAAAGAAGTTATCAGAAACCTTTCTGTTTTGTGCTAAACAAGTGCTTGGTGAAAGTTTATCTGATGATGTTGCTTTTTTACTTATTAGAATTTGCAAGCTAATTGCTGGTTAATATATCCTGTAGCTCTCTAAGGTTTAGGCCTTGTTCGGTTGTTAGCTGTTAGTGGCCAGCAAATTGTATAAGCTAATTTGAATAGTTGATTATGTAAAAGAATTTGGTAAATAGCTATTAGATGTTAGTTGTTTGAGTAAATACAGAATTTGAAAGCTAAGAGCTCTTCCTAAAAGCTCGTATTATGAGCTCTTTCAAAAGTATTTTTGAGCCCAAAAACCTTTTGTAATAAGTTTACCAAATTCCCTGATTAGCTTATTGGCATGGCCAAATGTGTAACTGACCCCGATAAGCCTAAAGCTTTCCAAAAAGCTATCTCTCTAACACCCCCTCCGGCGTCTTAGCAGAGGATTTGATGTTGAACTAAGCAGAATTAGTTTTGGTTTACTGTTTGATGATCTATAATAGGCTGTGCATGAACAATATTTGTTTTATGTCATGCTTACAGAAAGTGAGAAACACTCATGCCCGAAATTGCATCTATTCTAATTTTGTGTCTATTGGGCCTATCGTACCCTGAATTGATTTTTGTTGAAGAGGTAGTGATTGTGTTCAACATTAATTTGGTGTCAACTATGATATCCTGATACGACATATAGGCTCACCAGCTCAAGTACCTGTGTTGATACTGGTACAAAATTCAACAACAATGTGCACTTAGACGCGGCTGAATCCTAGATCTGTATTTAAGGTATGAAGTATAATGATGGATTAATGGAGCTTTTACTCCTGGAACTCAGGCAAGCCAAATCATCCAACGATGGCAGTAGATCCGCAATTTGTTCACTCTGTTGCTTGCCTGTGCGGAAGAGTTGCATATATGAAGCAACTATTGCTTCTTTCTACAGCCTTTTTTTTTTTTTTTTTTTTTTTTATTAA